>JFGX01000020.1:0-169924 GCA_000729855.1 Epichloe aotearoae
GAATAAATTAGTTTATATAAGGGTATAGCCTTAGATATAAGATTAATTATATAGTTAGTTATTTTTCTTAATAGTTAGCTTCTTATCTTATTTAATATAAATATATTTTTAAACTTATATAGTTTCTTTAGAATATTCTTAATAATTTTATATACTTTTATCTTTTTCTTATCTTTAAGAGAGATAAACTTATCTTTTATAAGTTTTATAATAGTATATATAATAGTCTTATTATATATTACCTTTATAAACTTATAAGAAATTAGTAATAAAAAAGCTACTTTTCTTTTCTTAAACTACTATTCTTATAAATATAAATAAAGATATATATATTCTTTTATAAGTATATATATTCTAATTAATATAAGGCTTCTCTTAACTCTTAAGTTCTTATTAATAGCTATATATAGTAGCTTAAGGTTTTTCTTTTTACTTTTTAAGTCTTTAATTATAATAAGTACCTTATAAATACTATATTAAAAAACTATTAAGGCCTTTACTACCTTAAGAATAAGTACTATAGCCTTAGCCTTATTAAGCTTATATATTTATATAAACTAAGTACTAATAATATTAATCTTAGTATAATTATTAAGATTAGCTACTATTTTAATATCTTTATACTTATAAATAGTAACTAGTATATAAAATTAATATCTTATTAGTACTTAGGTATTTAAAGTAAAGGTAAGGGTATTTACTTTTACCTTAGGAAGTTTCCTTAGCTTTCTTACTATTTTTTTTAGGCTTATTATAATTATAGAAAAGGTATTTTATACTACTATAATTATAATACTATTTTTTATCCTAGGTTTTATTATTATTTAGGTAAGTAACTAGGGTTTTTTTTTATTTTTATTTTTTTAATCCTTATAAGGCCTATAGCCTTATAAAGAGTTATATCTAGGATATTAGGGGGCTTTATATAAGCCTTTATCTTTTAAATTATTTAGCTTTTACTTATTCTTTAATATTACCTCCTAGAATTACTAAGTAAGTTATATTACTTTTTCTTAGGTTATTCTAGTAATAAATATATATAGGTTAATATAGTTCTATAGGTTAGGGAGTAATTTTATAAAGAATATAAGGGCTTAGGTTTTTTTTAAAGCTTTTTCTAGGTATTTCTCTAGTAAATCTAGGAAAATACTAAATTTAATAAGGCTTTAACCCTCTTATTACTTTATATTCTCTAGCTATATAGCTATTTATATATTATAGTTTATAAAGTCCTTAAGTAATATAAAAGTCTAAGCCTAGAACTTATCCTAGTTATCTTTAGGGTAGTCTTAGCTATTAGCTAGTTATTTCTTAATATATTAGTTTTATCTTATCTAATAGTTTATATATATATAGTTAAGTATAAAAAGGATTTTTTAGTTATAATATTAGTACTTTTTCCTTATCTCCCTAAAGGTATAGTTTAGGTTATTTAACTATATCTTATATTTCTATAGATTTATAAGGTATTAAAGGTTAATAATATTCTAGACTTTAATCTCTTAGCTACTAAGACTTAAGAATATACTAGCCTTTTAGTTTTTTTAGTTTTTTTTCTTTATTAAGTTATAATAAGTTAATAAGTTTTTATTCCTATTTTTATAGTTTCTTAAGTTACTTAAGCTAGGTAATTTACCCTTTAATTACTATTTTTTTTTAGTAATAAAGGGTTTAGTCTTAGTTAAAATCCTTATAAAATATAGTATACTCTTAGCTATAGTATTACCTTTATTTATTTAATTTTAGTTAATATATAGTATTACTTTAGTAAATTATATAGTTCTTCCCTTTATATTACCCTTAGGTAACTAGTAAGAGAAGCTTTAGAATTATAAGAATAATAAATAACTAGGTAAGAGATATAAGGGCACTTATATATTAACTAAAGCTTACTAGGTCTAAGTATATTATATATATAAGTTACTAGCTTATAGCTAGTGGCTTACTAGTGTTATATAAACCTAGCCCTAGGATGTAGTACGCTTATTAGGTGGTGCGCTAGTGCACTAGTGTTATAAGTAAGCCTTACAATAATTAATAATATTTATAATATAAGGGAAAAAATACTAAAAAATAAGGGTAAAGTTAATAATAAGATTTATAAGGTAAATAAAAATAAAATAAAAGAATAGCGTATTAGGGTGTAATAAGCTAAGTAGTTTTACCTTGTACTCGGGAGGGCATTTTAATAAATATAATGTGTAATTATTACACATTACATCCAAACCCCAAATATTACATTACATTACATGCTCTAGAGTCTGCACACTAGGGTAGTATAAAATCTCTTTACCCCCTTATATATTAATAAGGAAAGGTACTATAAATAGTATAAAGTAAACTCTTTACTTATATCTATAGCTAACTTATACCTAGCCCTGTCTTAAGTGCGCTAGCTTTAAACAACTGCGCTAACTTAGATCACACCCTAAGTCCTAGTCATGTGCGATCCTCCGCGTGACCCGTGCTTACTAATTAATGTCCGTCGTAGATTATTTCGCGTCTTGCCGCAGCAGAATTATTCTTTCGTTCCGGTTTTATTTTGGGATGGCACCGAACTCACCGCGCCTCGCTCGCGTCACTCTCGTGCTGCATCATTCAAACCAGAACTTTGCGAAGTGATGACTACCGGGTCACACCTAGGCCAGAAGGCCTGCTCCAAAGAGCTGGCACCAATAACCGACCTCATAGTTCGTCATCATGAGAGATTGCGCAATCCTTTTTCCTGGACATCTGCCGACCTAGAAATAGCGGGTTGTCGATTCGGCGATGTGGAAACTTGCGCAGCTTCTGCTTTTGACTCAAGCCAGCAGTGCGACCAAGATGACATGTCCAAAACTGTCCAAGAACTGGCAACGACTTCGGGATTAAGGCTAAAGGAGGACCTGGTTGGAAACCTGCTTAGAGATGAATTCAAGAGGGACAGGTAAAGAGAAACCGACAATCCCCAATCAAGACCACAGACTGCTAAGGCGTTCAATGTCCAGCAACTTAACCAAACTCTTCTTTGCCGGTCGCTGTTTCCACGAACTATACATTGTCCCATTTTCAAGCAAGCATAGCTCCCACCCCCAGACACCGGTCCAAATCGGCTATGGCGACTCTACGCGCCTTCAAAAAATACGCGATTCGAATCCCCCGCAACGTGCCGGGCAGACCAGTTGTCGGTATAGGACAAAGATGGACGACTGGTCGTCGGATGAGTATATATATTGCATATTACTCTCTCTGGCTCAACATCGCAAGGGAATCAAAGAACGGAAGAGGTCGAAGACCGGCAAGCGAGAGCCAAAACTTCGCGACTTTCCTATTTATAAAGTGCGTCTACTGCATCCGTGGCAAATCGTGTAGGAAGATGTGCCTAATGGTTTCAGTCACGCCTTATCCTGACGAACGGCCCAGGCGCAGAGTTCATATACATCTTCGAAGCCGATATCCCGGCCATCGTTCTCAAGACTTTTGCAATGCCAGGCGATAACAAAGAGCGGATAGACTGGCTTGTTATCCGACAGAAACAGATCCCCTTTCAGCCGTATACGACCTTTCGAAGGCGACTTATGAATGTGTTGACGGACAAGGCATCAACACCCGTTTCGGTCGGCGAGTCATCCAGCGTGAAGCGGAAGCACGGCTCAAGCTGCGACCCTGCGCCAGGCCAAGCAGGAATTGAAAGGCGCACCGTCTCCGTCTAAGTTAGGCCATCTCCAGGGCATTCACTACCCGAATTTAAGCTAATGCGATACATCAATATCAAACGATGTTCCGCTTGTGGCTGCATGGTCTTTATCTCTCTCCAGATCGCTATTGCAACCACACAGGACAATTAACCTCCGCGATAGAACGCGTGGTTTGTGTGGTGTTTAATACAAGAACCCCGGGAAATTTATACAGAAAAACACATATTGAAGAAATTTCTCTGGTTGGGGCTCAGTTGCTGCTGCGCACGCAAAAATCCGTCGATACATGCCTCCCCATTCCCGCAGTAGACACAAGACCCTGAGATTAACAATGACGTCAAAGCTATTGGTGAACGAAGCTAATTCTTAGGCAAGATAGCTTACCAAAGTAATACATAGTTGCAGACTTATTGAATGCTCGCGTCTTGTGTGGCTTGGGCCGCTTGGCCCATGGCCTTCGGCCACGCGACTCGTACATGTAGTGCAGCCGAAGGTGCCGAGAGTGCTGCATGTTTTGTTGTTTTGTCTTGGTAATACTTAAAGAATGCGCAACGGATGGTGACGTCTAGATGGAAGCTGCCGCGCCACGCCTTAATTGCCTGTCCTTCATTCCATCTCCATTCCATCTTCATCCTCATCCATCTCCACCACCTCTGACGTTCGTCACTGCACATGACCCTGAATTTGCCCACGCCTTCAGAAATTAAACTTGTTGCGACACCATTATTCACAATCTGCTCGATTCATGCGCAAGAAATTGCTCCAGGTCCATTACCCACATAGCTTCGAGAACTCGAGCCATCTTCTGCTTCAACTCCATCCCCTATCCAGCCGACGACTCGTCTCGTGCACCGACGATCTTCCACGATTAATTAGAAAAAAGGGCGGGGGAGAAACACATTCCCCGTTTCCCAATCTCCAGTGTCCCCTTCGGCCCAGCCAACCAAATTTTGGATCCCGAAGGAGAAACGCCAAAGACGAGAAAAAATTTCGAATCATTGTGGAAGCCTCGGCGCGGCGCGCAAATCAATCTCTCCCGCCCGGTCCCCTACCGCGACGCCAGGGGTGGAAAAAAAAAAAAAAAAAACCCAAACATTGACGATTTGTTTTCCCCTCCTACCAACTAACCACCCACCCAGCCCCATCCAGCTCATCCAACCTTGCAGACAAATACCACGAAGCAGACGAGCTTCGGTCCTACTTGTCCAACAAAATGTCGGAACCCTTCCCGCTGCTCAGCAGCCCCGCCGAGCAATTGCACAGTCTCGAGGCCGAAGGGGCGCGACGACGCAGGAAGTCCAGCGGCTTAGGAGGCGACATTCGCGCCGGTGACACGGGAGCGCCGGCACTGGCATCGAGCAAATTGTCGCTCGCGCATCATCATCATCAAAACCACAGCGGCAGCGGCAGCGACGGTGCCAACGGCTCTGCCTCGTCGTCGGCATCGGCGGCTGGAGCGACAAGCTCGTCGTCCTCTTCCTCCAAGAGACTGTCAAAACGCCGCCGCGCAAGAGGTCTCGCATCGCGCGTGCGTCAAACCTGCGTCAAACACACATGGGTGCTTCCGCTGGCCATCCTCGCCGTCTGCCTGTCCGGCTACGCCCTCAATCCGACGGAAGCGAACCCCCTCCACAAATTCGTCTTCCTCTCGTACCGTCTCCCCATCGAGAACCCCGATAAGCCCGTCCATTATGGCAAGGGACCCTGGGACATGGCCTTTGTGGCCTTCTACACCATCGTCCTCTCCTTCACGCGCGAGTTCATCATGCAAGAGGTGCTGAGGCCCTGGGCCAAGAGGGCTGGCCTCAAACGCAGCAAGCAGGCTCGGTTTATGGAGCAGGCCTACACGGCAGTCTACTTCTTCTTCCTGGGCCCCGCGGGCATGTACGTCATGTCCAAGACGCCGGTGTGGTACTTCAACACGCGCGGCATGTACGAGAATTTCCCGCATCGCACGCACGAGGCCCCCGTCAAGTTCTACTACCTCTTCCAGGCCGCCTACTGGGCACAGCAGGCCATCGTGCTCGTCCTTGGCCTGGAAAAGGCCCGCAAGGATTTCAAGGAGCTCGTGGGCCATCACATTGTCAGCCTGGCTCTCATCGGCCTCAGCTACCGCTTTCACTTCACCTATATGGGCATCGCCGTCTACACCACCCACGACATAAGCGACTTCTTCCTCGCCACCTCCAAAGTCCTCAACTACCTCGACCACCCCTTCGTCGGTCCCTACTTCTTCCTCTTCGTCTGCGTGTGGATTTACATGCGCCACTTCATCAACCTCAAAATCATATGGTCCATCTTCACAGAGTTCCGCACCGTCGGCCCCTTTGAGCTCAACTGGGAAACCCAGCAGTACAAGTGCTGGCTCTCCCAGTACATCTCCACCGGCCTGCTCGCTTCCCTGCAGGCCCTGAACCTCTTCTGGCTATTCTACATTGTCCGCATCGCATACCGCTTTATCCGCGACAGCACAGCCGACGACGATCGCTCCGACGGTGAAGACGACGGTGAAGAGTCGGATGCCCTCAACGAGAAGAAGAAGCCCGTTCCTGTCCTGGAGGTCAATGGCAAGCCTGTCAAGGGGACATCCCAGTGATCCATCACAAGGCCCCACGACGAAATGACAATGACAACGGGAATGCCAAATCATCTCAGTTTCCTCCGATTCACAGTCTATAATCGACGGCATGTACCACAACCGGCGCTGAATCATTTCATCATTGCGGAACACTCCAATGCTTGCGTACACATTATTTAAATTTACACCTTCGCTTCCAGTAACAAACTTGAAACATCGGGGGCCTTGACAATCCTCCTACAACAGAAACAAATCAGAACAGGATATCTGGTTAACGAGTCCAAAGAACACTAGCATCAGAGTATCTGTATTAATGGCAATGAAGGGGATGGAAGAGGAGAAGGGGAATTGAGTCATGTTATATTTTCCGTGGCCCCTTGTGGTCATTTTTCTTAACAAGGTCTGTGGTGGACCGAGTTGGGCCTTTCTTGTATCATGTATATCCTTGTTCTTCTTGAATCCATCTTAGGTAGGTAGCTGGCCTCACTGAGCTTACGGCCTTGACGTCCTTTGTTCTTCTCCTCATCCTTTAATAATACCTATTTTCTTTCTCCTACTTGTTCTGCATTTGTCCAGGCACTTGCTTCACTTGGACTGTCATGGGGGCAAGCTGACGCAAACTTGCGACCCTGTCGAGCCATCGTCCTGTCTTGTACCACGGGGGAGATGTGGAACACTTTGTGCGTGTCAGTAAAAGTTGGTGAAATGCTCACCGGAGCTGTACCGACGTAAGAATTTGTCCCAGCTGCATTTATAGTCAAGTGGCTTAATTGCCACACCCTCCCTAAAGAGCAGATTTTCTAATTAAACGCGCGCAAGGCTTGCGAATTCGCTTAAAAACGCGATTTCTAATGTTTTCTTTGATTATGTACACTCAAGCAGATCAACTCATTGACTGATTGTCCGACCGGCGAATTGATGACGATATGCTAGTCTTTCCGCCAAAAATCAACTAGGCAATTCCCACATCCTCTTTCGACCGATGTTGCTCTGTCCAATCGTATATCGCATCAAAGTTTTTACAAGTGTGCTGGAAGCCCCAGCCATTCGTCGCGTTGGGGGGATGGCTATATTCAGAAACCCATTCCAACGCAGTATCGCCGGCGCACATGATGCTCTGCCTGAGGTAGTCCCAGCAGTGTACCAGATGCTCGGGCGGTGTCTCGTCAATGTTTCCGGCTCGCGCCTCCCAATAAGCCGTGTATGTCATGTACTAAGTATGCAGACGCGTATATTAGCACAGAAGAACTAGTAGAGTGAGCATCAAGAAGGTATCCGAGTACAAACCAGACAGTGTAACTGGTGGAAGACGGCAACGCAGGCTTGCTGTCGCTCTGCTTTCATGTTGGGATGGCTGAGGCCCGGAAGATTGGGAAGTCAGGTTTCGTTCTTCACTATTACGAATCCTTTGCCCTCTGTATTGAGAATGTGAATAGCTGGGTACTAACGAGAATAAAGCACAAGTTTTTGATTATTGAGTTACCTACTAGGAATTAAAGCGCGCCATGCCTCTTGCGCTGCATCGTTTGGTTCGAGGCCATAGACGGGCTTGCGGTGGAATATCTCGGTTCGCCACGTCTCTGGAGGAAGCCAATTTGGAGAAGGCTCAATCAGAGGAAAACCCCCGAGTGAAATGGGCAGCCCTTGCTTAGTCTGACACCCAACTCCATGTGTGTCATGATCTTGTTGGCGGTGTCGGCTCGTACGAGCCGTGCAGGCGGGCAAAGGGAGTATCGCGGCCGGCTAGCTCAAAGATGAGGTTCGCAACTCGCAGTAATAATCACGATGGCACTCAGCCGAAAGCAACATGCCATATAATCGGATAAGTACATAGCTGCGCTACCTCTTGATATCTACACATCCTGAAACCTCACGCCCTAAGCATACGATTGCGTTGACGTAGATGAGGAACTGTGTGCCTCTTTCCAACGCCAACCCTTTGCAAATCAGGACTTCCAGTCCTTCAATGTCCTGCACTCGGGATAAATGATGGGAGCCCTCGTGTGCAAATATCCGCCCATCCAGGTGGCGTTGGTCAAGACTTGACCACAATGCACCGTGTGCTTGTATGCCCAAAGATGACTGTCTATAGGCCGTCCGTTCTCAAACACCCTGACCATTTGCCGGCGCAGAAATAAACAGTGTGTGGCGTGAAATTCGGACGTGACGTGAACGGATCGCTCACCTCGAGCAACTACTTGGCTCGATACCCTCGTCGTGCCGGCCTCGTCGTCAAAGTACTGCCATTCGCTCGCGGCTAGAAATTCTGTGATGGTTTCTTCGTCGTAGCATTCTGGAACTTGCCATGCAAAGCTGAGCTGGTCAAAGAAGCACCCCAAGCTTCGTGCCTCCTCGGGTGTTGAGCCGCAGTCAAGTCGTGAAGGGTTGTTTGCCGTGGTTTGCGATACTGTGTATTCCAGATCATCAGAGGGCCATGAGAGAAGACCAGTGTGTGCTATAGCCTCGAGTGACACGGTCACAATGAAGAGGAATGCTATTGCAGCAACTAGGCCGGAATCTGATTTGATATTTGAAAACATGTTGCGATTATCGCGGTCCGACGGAAAACTTCTTGGAGGTTGGTAGTATTCTTCAATTTGGATCTTGTTTTGACGAGTTAAGAGATGAGCCAAGTAATCCTTGAAGATGTTATTCTTGATAAACCCTTGTTGGAACTTGTCTGGTTCGGGGAGTACCTCGCTCTGTGAATATTCCAAGTGATCTATGCGCATAAATGCATTTCTTTTGTCATGAAATTATCAATAAATCCATTTGGGGTGTACCTTGGCCCAATATTTCATGGCCACTGGTATTATCTATATACACAATAGAACTCGATGACATTTATGTGATAAAGGATGCCCACATTCGGGAGCTTTGGGCTTGTTTCATTTTGTATCTACTTCTTTTTTCAATTGCGTTTGTCTGCCGTTGGCTATGAATTCCAGAACTAGCTATGGTTAGTATCAACCGTGATGCATTTCTTTCTTTTTCCTATCCGTCCTCTAATCTTTTTCCTCACATAGTCCGTCTTGAGGAGCCGTCGGGGCTAGGAAGTTCAAGATCCAGTGTAGACGTTGGCAATGCTGACCTCTTGGCGCAGGAGGAGAAGACCTTTCCGTTGCTTGACAAAAATGGCGAGTTGGACAGTCAAGCAGACGCTCCAGATCGACGTGCTCGATCGGGCGTTTTTCGCAAACTCTTGCAGGTTGTGACCTTCTTGCTTTTCGTCGTGGCCCTTTCTGCAGCGTACGATCTGTATCGCGTCTCTATCGGATCGCTGTCATCAAACACTGCAAGTTCCTCTGGTGCCTGCGGCAGTGATTCTGTCACAGCAAGGTTCAGAGGGTGCATGTTTGATCCCATTTCGATCGCTTGGCTTCCTCAAGAATGCCACGATTTTGACCTCACTAGAGAATTTCTGGAGTTGGAGAAGGGGCAGTTTTGGACCAAGGCTGGAGCAGTTGAACCCATATCATTGGCAAACGTGATGCAAGGTCGTCACTCTTCGCTCTTTGTCCGCAAGTCGTATCTCCGGAATCATTGTATTTTTGCTTGGAGAAAGTGTCACAGAGCTGTCAAGAACGAGACAGCTCTCGATGGCTACACCACCGAAAGAAATGGGCTCATGGAGTGTGAAACACTGTTCCAAGACACTGAAGGCGACGACGAAGGATTGCACCAAGTGGCGGTGCGTTTCCCGACCTGTATCCCACTACATTGAAACCTCTCTGCTTCTCCTGTAGTCATAGAGCCCTATGAAATCTCAATATAATCGACCGCCCACAAGCGCAATGCGGGCCATTTCTTTCAGCACCACAATGAAGTATATAGCAGGTCGATGAACTTTATTTGTACAATGTATTCGTAAAATTCATTCATTTTTTCTCTGCGATTTCCAACTCGGTACACTATATCGTAGGATTACTCAGTCACTAGCTAGCCTACTATTGCTCTTAATACTTGAAGGGAGGTGCACTTTCATGATTTTGACTGGATTTTGATCCGCTCAAATCTCTCCATAAGCAGCCGTCAAGCTTCGAGCCGCGATATCGTGGTTACGAGCGCCATCAAACTGATACTTGTCCATGTATTCTTTGACAGCCCGCTAGATTGGCGACGTTCAATTCGTGCACCTTTCAGAGTCTTAGAGGGAGTCTGGGAAAGACAAACCTTGCTTGTACAGACGTGGGGAATACCCACGCCGTCTACCTGCTTGGATCCTGGCTTGGTCCATTCAAGTGACATGTCGGCTGAGCATTCGAAGCTCTGTCTGAAATAATCGAAACAATGCGCAGTGTGTGAGCCGCTTAACTCACTGTGTGCAAATTCCGTCATCTCTGTATCATCGCCACTCATGACCCCATTTACTAAGCGCCAATAGTTCTTGCGGACCAGCCCCAGGCAATGAATCTGATGGTACAAAGAGACGGAATAAATTTCACCTCGACCAGTGTCTAAGCCTGGCTCAAGGCCATATTTTGCTCCATCTTTGACAAAAATAAAGCCTCTACCAGACTTTTACTTGATCTTAGTGATTGAAATCCAACCAGAGGCAAAGAAAATCAGTCATCGGTTCTTCTTACTTACCGGTAGAAGACTATTCCATGCCTCGTTGTTCTCGGCCGTGGGCGGATCCGTGAATGTCGAGTTTCTTTCAAACAGTCGAATTTCTTTTGGAACTATACGTTGATAGTCAGTCTCGTTTTACAGGTTATTGCCATCTTGTGAAGCATCCTACAGTCCGGTATTGGCGTCTTCAGAAGACGGTCGTCTTGCGCCCTTGAAGCGACATTGCAATCAAAGCCGAAGCGCCATATTGCGAAGCAGGTCAAAGCAGAAGTGAACAAGGCATAAAAGAGGGCACAAAGTGATAGTTTGAGAGTATTCAGGCCCAGGAAAGAGGACTCTCTCGGCGGCAAAAGCGAAGATTCTTGATCAAGATCGTCGCATTTCACCCGCGAGAATCCCGGCGGCGTCTGGCTGAGTCTGTCTATAAAGACACGCCTCAAGTTCCAGTAACCCATCACAAGCTGTTGTTGATCACAAGCTGTTGTTGATCACAAGCTGTTGTTGATCACAAGCTGTTGTTGATCACAAGCTGTTGTTGATCACAAGCTGTTGTTGATCACAAGCTGTTGTTGATCACAAGCTGTTGTTGATCACAAGCTGTTGTTGATCACAAGCTGTTGTTGATCACAAGCTGTTGTTGATCACAAGCTGTTGTTGATCACAAGCTGTTGTTGATCACAAGCTGTTGTTGATCACAAGCTGTTGTTGATCACAAGCTGTTGTTGATCACAAGCTGTTGTTGATCACAAGCTGTTGTTGAATTGAATTAGTTTCAAGGAAATGTGAATAGAAAGGGGCCTAACTTGACCCAGGTTTCTTCTCGAGCTGATTCCTCCAGAGGCAGTGCAATATGGATACTAGGGTGTACTCTTGTCGTGCCAAAGTCTCTCGACTCATACGTCTCCTCAATAGTTGAATTCCTTGATATATGCAAATATAATGACAGGAAAGAGAGAGAAAAACACCGGTGTGGGAATAGGGCACTTTTCGTGATCGTCATATCCCCTCAAATGCAACATGACCCGACACATTGCGTCGGGATCCACGGCTAAGCCTTGCCAAGGAAGACCGCGAACGGTTCTACTGTGATACTTTGGACGTCTGCCCAAGATCGGCCCGAGAGATACATGCACATGAACAAAAGAAGATGTCACCCAAGAGGCGGGGAATGACCACGCTACACGCCACTCATGGTGTAGGACTATCGTCTTCCGTCCTTTGTTGATTTAATTTTTTCCCTGGGATAAAATCGTCTCATCTAACCACTGGAAATGCGGTTCGTGGCACCTAACGTTTGGTTCAGCATTTTTGTCACCTTCATACACCTTCTGTGAAGCTTTGAATCTCGTTGGGACTCGATCGTTCTAACCATGCCTCAGTCGTTTGACATAACGTCAGATTCAGAAACACTCCTGACGCAATTTAGGAGTTCAGCCAAAATATCGTCAAATGAAAAGCTTTCCCCCTCTCCCTTTCAACAAAACAAGACACGCTGGTGCTTGTTCAGTCCACTGTCCCTAATATTCCACTTGATTCTTGCAGCAACTTATACGACCTTGTTCTTCGCTTTTTGGGACTACAGAGGCTGCTCTGTTGCTAATGTTCGAAAAACCGAGGTTAATGCCTACAGTAAGTCGACAGAGATGTCCTACAACTACTTGAACAGTGTTTGAATGGAAGGCTGACGAATATTTGTGACTTAGGCCCAGCTTTAGAGGCGCTGAGGTGGGAGCCGCACTTGATAGAAAACGCGCTTGAGGCGACTAGCCCCTTCAAAGGGCCTCCAAGGTCGGAGCTTGACGAGGCTTGGGACAAGCTTCTAGGCCCTTCATCTGTTCGGGTCAGCAAGGCTACTCTGGAACGGATCAATCGGACATCTGTTCCGCTACGAGACGGATCTGGTTACATGGCAGGTTTGGATGTCTATCATCAGCTTCATTGCCTTGTTAGTTGCATTCATGCTTTGAACTTATTGGAATTGCTGACAGCCTTTGAAGAGATACGTACGGAGATATTTACATCAAGATTACTATAACATGACCCAAGAAGAAAATCTTGGTCAGCACATTGGTGAGCTCAAAATTGTTTCAACGGCTTTGAAAGCATGAAACGAAATTGGGACGGGTTCAGCTGATAATGGCGCGGGATAGATCACTGTCTTGAAAGTTTGCGACAATACATCATGTGCAACGCTGACGTGTCGTTGTTGACTTTTGACTGGATTCCCAATTTTCACAAACCATGGCCCAACTTCCGTATCGTGCATGAGTGCGCCAACTGGGAGGCCATCGAGGAGTGGGCTTGGACTCATTTCTTTAACGGGTTTGATGAATCTCTCATCAAACATCCAAACTTCCACCCTGAGCTTCGTGAGTAACCATATTAGTCTTAAACTCGGCTTATTACTAATAGTTTTTAGCTGGCCCTTTTGACTATAGTAGTAGCGGAAATGATATTTAATAGCCTCTAATTTAGGAAATAAAACGTTTGAAACATGGGAAAAGCAAAGCCATTGAGCTTCTCATCACACTAGCTGCGTATAACTGGAATGCCCACCTACAATCTGTAATAGTTTGCTAGAAATGATCGCCTCATGTGCTAAAGCCAGAAATTTCGCCATGTGAGTCTCTTTGTCTCCTGAAAATCTTGTGTGAAGTATGTCGACTGATTCGGCATGTCCAAAAACTTGCGGATTAGCAATAAGCAACTCCAATGATGATATCACGTCATCTGGTTTCAGATATGGAGGTGGGTGTGCATTTTCTTACGTGATAATTTGCATAATTTGCAAATCAAAAACGTCCACAAGAATCCATCACCTGTATGCCGGATACTACGTCTACTTATCCAATGCCACGTAATCCAAGACAATCCAAGACTTACAGATCATCGAATACCATTAATCACTGCTACGTTATCCAGGTTCCCCTCTTTCACTCGCCATCGATGGTCAACTCCAATCTTGAAGGAAACTATTCGTGCAACTTGAAAGCACTTGAGCTACATTGTGCGTCATAGATTAGTGATATCAAACCCGTGTCGGCAAAGTAGCTTCATGCCTGAACCAGTCAAAACATTAGGTGAGGAGAAAAGGGAGCATGCTGCCTTATTCTGCTATATCTGCAGGCAGGGCACGCTCTGATAGCCAAAACTCATACGTAATAAAAATTGTGCGT
This sequence comes from Epichloe aotearoae, assembly GCA_000729855.1. NCBI lineage: Eukaryota > Fungi > Ascomycota > Sordariomycetes > Hypocreales > Clavicipitaceae > Epichloe > Epichloe aotearoae. The sequence goes on from JFGX01000020.1 coordinate 14,004, forward strand.
AACATTAGCCGGAAATCAGCTCGTCAGAGATGCAGCGAGAATCGGATAGACGAACCCCTCTCATGTTTTAGTAGATTATTGCTCTGGAATCGAGACAGGTGTGACGGAATAAATTTGTTTATAAGTCCGAAGCTGCTCCTGCCTCTTCTTCCCTGATGGTACTATTTGCAGTCAAACTCCAACATCAAACTCAGCCACATACACTACCCTACCAACATTATAATTACCAAAAATGCGTTTCTCAAACGTCTTCGTTCTTCTCCCAGCCTTGGCATTAGCCGCCCCAACAAAAAGTTTGTCTCACCATGGCATGGTGGAAACCTAACTAATGTGTTGCAGTTGCTGCTACTGATGCCCTCGTTGAGCCAGATAGTCACCAGTCTTACCTCAAAGAGCGCTCTCTTGACGAGCCGGATAGTCACCAGTCTTACCTCAAGGAGCGCTCTCTTGACGAGCCGGATAGTCACCAGTCTTACCTCAAAGAGCGCTCCTCGGCGGAGCCGGACAGTCACCAATCGTACCTTTAAACGGCACATTATATTCCAGCTCCGATTCTTCAACAGAATCTGGACTTGTGCCGAATAGTCTGCCATCTGTCCTTGATAGAATCCTTCGAGGACACAAAATGGCAAGAAGCCGCGCTGGTGGAAATGCTCTTTAACAGAAGCGTCAGCTATTTATTCACTCATACCATCGTTACAGAACAGCGTGTCGGTGTGACAATAAATCGAGAGTTACAATGCGCGACGATGTTTTTCATTGAGTATTTTTCAGTCAATTTGACTAAGCGAATGATGAAGACTAGTGCCAGCAGCTCGTATGTCCGCGTAATTGCCCACCTTTTACAAATGGCATTTCCCTAAAATTCCATTGTGCTTTGTCCATTGTACACAAATAAAGCTTCAAGTACGAACAAAACGTTCCGTTTACCTGAGAATCGATGCTGCCGAATCTTCGGCCGACCACCTCACCTCCCCGGCGGTACTTAGTTTCGTCGCCAATTCATTGCAAAGCTAGATGTGATGACCAAACTGCAAAGTTACTCATTATTTCATCACCACTCCCCCATCCCCGACCTCCACTCACAAATTGATTCGGGATGTGAATCTTATCATCTAAATCCGTGGGACTGCCTTCTGTTGCACGAAAAAAGAGGCGCAGCCAACGGGCCACTAATTTGTGCGTCAAGTATCCCTTTATATGCCTTGCGACACCTTCGTCTTTGGGGGCCGGCGTCCAGGTCTGTAACAGCAGTTCTAAAGAGCGGCATGCTTGTGTCCGTAAACTTGTTTGCAAAAGGTGAGGAGGTGGCCCGCTGCGTTCCGACTTTCCCAGGCCGCTTCTTCTATTCTCATCTTATTCGTAAGCAGCGAGATCAAACTTGAAGTTTCAGCCCCAAGTCGGTCGATGGCTTTGAAGACCCCTTCAGCTCCTCCGTCTCCAAGTTTCTTCCAACAAAAGATGGTACCCAGCAACGACAGCACAGCCTACGAGTTCCGCTTCAGTCTGAAACACCTGGACCCTTGGCCCTCGCCAGCTCGGCGAACCATCCGCTCTTCCTATCCATCAGGTTCCCTGGTGGACCGACTTCCACAATATGGCCCGAGTCCATCACAATTATCATATCCGAGTCCATTATGGTGTCGATGCGATGCGCCACCGTAATTCTTGTGCACTCTGCAAATTCGTCACGCAAAATGCGCTGCAACACTTCATCTGTATTGGCATCCAAATTGCTCGTTGCCTCGTCCAGGAGCAGAATCGTGCTTCCAGAAACCTGTCTTTTTAGTAGCGCCCGCGCCAGAGCAAGTTGTTGCTGTTGACCCCGAGACAGCGAAGTGGCCGTGACGTCGGCCATTATTCCGCGTGACTGGGTCAAGTCTCCAAGTCCAACGCGGTCCAGAGCGGCTGATACAGCTTCATCTGTACATTGGCCTTCTGGATCAACATTGAGCTTTACACTACCTGCTAGGATTAGTGGATCTTGTGGAAGACTAACCAAACGCTGACGGAGTGTCTCGCGCGGTACTGTGGCAATGTCTACGTCGTCAATCATGATTTTGCCTTCGTCCATCTCCAGAAGCCGAACGATCGTAGCCACCAATGAACTCTTACCGCTGAAGTTGTGATCTGTCAGTCAGTGTTAAAGCACCATTTTGCAATAACTGAAGTTAGCTTGCCTTCCTGTGCGGCCGCAAATGCCAATTTTCTGTCCCGGTTTGGCTTGTAAACTGATGTTGCGTATGCCAACGACATTCGCTCTGCAACCGCAGCTGTCAGTATGAACTGGATTGGCTCCGATTGAATTCACGCCGACGTACCTATGAATGGATGTGACGTTGTGAAACTCGATTGCGCCGCGTGAAGGCCAGCTTGAAGGCGGCCGGTATGTCTCCGTACTTTTGTCTTCAGGTTTGACCGTGGCCTCGAAAACTTTCAATCTTGATATCGCTCCGAGCGAGGTCTCGAGCATCGTCCAGCCCGATACGAGAGACGATAGATAGGCGCTGAAGGCTAATTGGTTTGATGTCAGTGAGCTGAATGGCAAATGAATATTTCGAAGCATCCAGTTCCCGCTTACACAGAACACTGTTCAGCGAGACACCCAGGAGTCCTGGGCTGGAGAAACGCCGAAGCCCAATGGCGAGGCCTACCACTAGGACAGCTTGCGCTCCAGCTATAAGGTCCAGTACCAGATTGAGCCATCTCTCGCCGCAGTACAACAGATACTGAGGTTGCTGAGATTGGTCGACGAGCCGCTCGTTCTTGGCTCTGAACCTTGATTGCCATCCAAAAGCTCTGATTGAGGCGAGGCCATTGGAGGTTTCCAAGAAATGAGTGAAGAGCGGGCTTCTACCCTCAAGGTCCAGTACTCGCAATTGTCTCGAGGTGCGGAGATAAACATGCTGTAGCGCCCAGATTACAATGATCAAAAGGGGGACACTCGCAAGCATAAAGGCAGAGCCTGTCGCGACCAATGCTGCAGAAGCGATGGACGAAAACAAATCTATCACTTGTGTCAGGGTTTCTGTGCTTTGCTTCGATCGTGACTGCGTGACCATTACATACTCGATATGACGATGAGTAGGCCCGTGGGCAGCTGCGATTCAATGATTGTCATGTCCTGGCTAAACCGGTTCAAGATAGAGCCACTGTCTGTGGAGGAGAAGAAAGCTTGTGGCGCCCTGAAACGCCGTTAGCGTATGTCATGTCTAGAAGCGGTTTCAACTTGCCTCATAACAACTCTGAGAAGGACTTCATGCAACTGACGAGCAGTACTCGGAGAAATGAGGATAAGCATTGCCCTTGGAGATTCCGTTAGTTCCATGTCATTTTCTTCAATGAACAAACCGGAGGAAGCGCTTTTCCCTTACCAGACGTATCCAAACGTACCAATGGAGGTCAACACCGCCAGGCAAATATATACAGTCATATAAAGAGCAATCTGGCCTCCGTGAATCTCGGCCCACCACTTGAGCCAGATGCCTTTCGGCGGTCAGTTGCAGCTGGCCTGCAGCGTTAAGAGATGATTAGCGACTTACTGGTGAAGCTGCTGCAGAAGACGTCGATGAGGACGAACGACACAAATAGTGCCATGTTCAGCCAGCCAACAGATTTGAAATAGTAAAGGTAAACACCCAAGTCGCCCCTTGAATTATTCAAGTCATTTTTCTCGTTTGTTTCTGAAACGAGATCTGCTCTGGCGGCTAGATCACGCCCTTGCTCCAGGTTCTCAGACTCCGGCTTGGGCCTTTCCCGGAGGTGCAGAACTTGTATGAACTCATCACTCAAAGCTTCTTCGCCTCTGCCACATTCTTCAACTCCTCCATTAGCGATGATGAGAGTCTTATCAGCATATTTCAGGTAACCCGCTACTCAGAAACTAGTCAGCGTCGACGAAGTGGGCCGTCATATGTGTCTGGGAAGACTGACTTGCATGTGTGACAAGCACAACGGTTGTTTGAAGTTTTCTGAGTATTCCTCCCTCACCAAACAAGCGCGACATGATGGTCGCTTGTGTGTTTGTATCCAAAGCTCCCAGTATGTCATCAAGTAGTATGATGTCAGCGCGAGAATAAATGGCACGAGCCAAGGCTAGCCGCGCTCTTTGGCCGCCGCTGAGTACGGTGCTTGCGCTTCCGACCAAAGTCCCGTCTCCGTCGGGTAGACAGGTCAAATCATGATCCAGCGCACAAGCTTGCAAGCATTGCTTATACCACCTTTCGTCCAGACCTGAACCATCTTCCACATAACCAGAGATAGTTTGACGAATGCTGGAGTTTGGAAGCCAGGGAACCTGCGCGCAGTATGCAATATGAACGCTTGCGACCGTCAGTGATGAGCCATCTTCTTTTGCGGCCTCCCCTAGTATCGCCTTGAGCAGTGTTGTCTTGCCAGACCCAACGGGCCCAACAACCATGACGAGTGACCCTCGTGAGACGGCGAAGTTGACATCAGTAGCGATTGGGTCGGCTGCGGGAGCAGGACGGAGCAGCAATCCCCGAGCATGGATGGCATAGTCATTATTTCGCATTACGGGCTGAGCTCTTAGAGTCGAAGAGACAATGCGTGGGTCGTTCCTTGGAGAGAGGTCTAGAAAATCCTGGATTCGGTCAAAACATCCTGTACTAGCAGCGGTAGATGGAATTGCGCTTAGCAGTTTTGCCACGGGATCTGTGAGCAGCGTGATGACCGAAAGGCTGGTAAATGCCTGGGTGACATCAATAGCCGTTTGCCCTCGACTGGCCGCTTGCTTGACATATATGGCAAACGTAAGCGCGGGAGCGAGCGTCCAGGGTAGATTCTGAACAACGTTCTGCCAGACAACGGACCATCTGGCCCCTGACATGTTACGAGTCTCTTGGACTCGCTGGTCCTGAACGATGCGAGACAGAACCTGGCTCAGACCCATCATTTTGACGCTCCTCATTTCGGACAGCATCGAGGCCGTAACGTTGATGCGCCGCTGAATCGCATCAACCCAGGCTTTTCGACGCGCACCCACCGTCCTGGCGATCTCTGCAGTCCCAAAAAAGGATGCTTTTCTTTTTCGTTAGTCTCCAAAGCTTCTCCAAGACAGTATCTTGTCCATAGAACAATGAGGCATTGGTACTCACCAACGACGACAACAAGAGGTACAATGCAAACCCAGCCGAGCTGTTGAGACAGAAGCACGACACCCAAAACAACCTCAATAAGATGCGCCCAGACCTCATTCAAACCAGAAAGACAAAGTACAATTTCGTCTACGTCTGTACTCATCAAGGTGATTACAGATGAGTCGTCGCAATCACTTAGTGAAAGCGTGAGCATATGATTGTATATCAACGAGACAGTCGCTCCACGAAACATGGTCATAAATCGATCTACGCAGTGTTGATAATGGAGATGCGAGAACGCCTTTCCGGAGTAGATGAATGCTGCTACCATGACAAGTGATAACCCGGTATTACGGTTAGCATCGGTGTCAGATTGAGTAAGCAGGCCCAAGACCTGAGCTATCAAAAAAGGCTGTGCAAAGGTGAATAATATCAAAGAGAGGCGGGGAATTACGGCAGACAGAATGTGCCAATAAAGAGCCCTCCAAGCCGCAAGGGGAAATTCGAATCGACGTATTGGTTCGCGACGGCGCGCCCAAGCCTCCTGAATGTTGATACTTAGAGCTGCAGAAGCAAGGTGCTCGTCGAGTGGGTATAGGTCGTCGAGGGTCAGAGTAGAGCGAAGGCCTTGTCGGAATAGGTCATTCATCCACCAAAGGAAACTCCGGCTAAGCAAGCCGCTGGTTGCCTCGGGGGAAAGGTGGTCAATATCATATAGATAACATGTTTTGCTCAAGCTCTCAAGAAACAGCATGACCAGTTTGACGACCATGAATGCAGTAGATATCGCAAGGTTAGTATCATCAATGTGTCGCAGCCACAGGATCCAACAGTCGGCAATATCCAAGATCAAAGTGACAACGAGGTAGCTGCTCAACATGGAGGAGGGACGTATGGATCGAGCGTCTTCCACCCAAGACAGAACCGCCAATTGAATGGAAACCACGACATTGATAGTAGCTGAAGGAAGGAGCCATGTCTTTGTGTGATCAGTGCCGAGACGAGACCTAAAGAGAAGCAGGGCGACCTGCAGAACGAGCAGGACAATAGCGGCTGCCTGCAACAGCCAGGGATTAGCAAATTCTAGCATTCAAGCCTGCGTGGCGTGTATAGAAAGAAGCCCCAACACATACAAACTTGCACAAGCGCAACGGCCCAATGCGTGTTTTGCGAGTAGATTTAGTGAGATGGACCAGACGGAACGGAAACGCGACGACAAAAACAACAGCTGGAACTAAGGAGAGGAGTGCAAAATCAAGGCCTTCGAAACAAGGTAGAGCGGCAACGGACTTAAGACCCCGTTCATCCCGCATAAGACGGCCCTGGACCATGGTCATCGCAGCTGTGTTTTGCAGGATAAACGAACTCGTTGGGGCCGAGAATTTTAGTTTCCGATGATATGATATGCGCAAGGAGGCGCAGCTGGTAGGGGTGGGGGGGGGTGCTTGGTTGGATGGGCTCCTGATATTATGTGAGGCACTCAGGGGGTGTAGGGGGGGTTTAGCGCCGGGACTGATTCTACTTGAAGGCCTGACAATCGCGGCACTGGCCTCCACCTCCACCTGAAGCCCGGTTTTCTGCCGCGAAAAACAGCATGGCTGGCAGTAGGAAAAATGCCATCAAAAGTGGCAATACTATGACAAAGGCCTAATAATAACTTGATTCGGATGGGTGATAGGCTATTGCGAGAGGAAAATCAGGTCAAAGTAGCTTCGTACAACGCTGCTTTACCTAGAAAGTGACAATATTCATTTTCTGTCATGGTATCAATAGCCTCGGTGTCCATAAAAACCAAGCCGAGAAACGCCGTGTGCTTATACCTGTTACGTTGACAATTTCACAGCGAACAGGGGTCATCTATTGCCGACTCTACTATTGTATTTTCTCCCTCACCATGAGCTACCTCGGGTTATCCTTCACGGCTTGTGGCCCTTGAGGTGGTAACGCGCAATTGCTCCGTCGGCAAAGGCGTCTCACCTACCTACCGCATTTAGCATGACTTGTTGTATGAACTTGTTGTATGACAGCCGAACCTTACCCCCTTGTCATCAGCTGCTGCCACTGCAGTCATGAAATGTGCATCGCGTCTCTGGTGATTTCTGGTGGCACCTTCTTGGACAACTAACCTATCTCTTGGTTTTTGGAACGTTTGGAAGGCTACTTTGGTTAGCGGTAGCACGGCGCGGGCCGGAATTCTGTTGCCCGATGGCGGATACAGCGTCTAATTATGAAACACTTTGTGCGTGTCAGTAAAAGTTGGTGAAATCATCATTCACGAGCAACCTAGGTAGACATATTCAAAGCAACGCCGGTCCAGCCTGGAACGCCTTATGCAATAGCCATGATTTCTCGTTCCTTCAGCGTCGCACCTGACATTCCCTCGGCACGCCGAAACAAATCCTCTTACAGCCCATCCCATCCAGCCTCAAGCCGCCACATCGCGAATTTGCGCATCTCGAGTCCCCGGCGCATACGGTCCCCCATGTCCACCATGGCCATATCTAACAACCTCTTGGGCGATAATTCCTCCATTGACTCTCATCGCTCATTCCTCGTCCTCAGGCCCCTTCTCCACCGCGCCGCGAAGTCTCTCCTCCTGCCTCCTCCAATGACTGCCTTCCTCATAGTCGGAGCTAATCCTGAGAGCCCTCCTCAGCCGCTCGCTCTCTTTGATCTTGGCGTCCGCCATCTCGTGTACCTGATGTTCTTTGAAAGTCCTCCTGGAACCAGTCCCATTTTCACCCGACTCCGACTCCGCGTCCGCCAAGAGCTTCTCTCGCAGGTCGTCGCATCGTTTATCGATCTCGTCGTCGTCGATCCTGACAGACTTGTTAACAGGCGCGCGGGGATCCCCCCAAAAAAAAGAACAGAAAAATTGGCAGCGTAGGGTCCGCTCACTCTTCTTCTTCCAGTTGGTCTCTTAGTTCAAACACCTTTACCTCGATTTGTCTCTTGCGGTCGTGCTCCAGGATGCCTTTGTCTGGTTGTCGCTGCTTGTGCCGCAGACTGTCTGGGTCTTTGGCGTATGGGGCTCCGTGATCCCGGGGTTTGAGATGGGCGAGATTCCGCTGCACGTATCCGGAGGTGCCGCTGCCTCGGGGCGTGGAAAGACCCACGTTTTCTGACATGTTTTTCTCCGTTGGGTGGTATTCCAAGATGTGCATGTATATTATGGGATTCCATGACGAAGCTCTGTCACTTCCTAGTGGAGCGGACATGAGAGTGCCCAAATGGACCGTCTTGGTAGGCGGTGAGCGATATAAGTGTTGGTAGCGGGTGGCAGAATTGATCATGGTGGGGTCATCGCAACAAGTTGTCGCAGGCATAATTTTTGTAGTGAGTCAAGGCAGAACTTGAACGTTTCTACTCAAGTAGCTATCCTGACAAATGCTTTCTGGATCTTCATTTTCTTGTCCATTCATACCTAAGTACTTACTTCAGTTTCACTGCAAATTTGCCTCGTTAGCGAACTATGCCACATCTACCCCCCGGTCCGGACTCAACTCCTCAAGATGGCGGGGACCTTGTGTTTCCTCCCGTGAGCAAAGACCATATCCAGAATTGCTCATACGACTCATGGTTTCCAAACTATCGAAGTTCTTGCTTGAAGTCTAGAATCATCTCGCTACCTCAATCTGCTGTTGCTTATTTGCAAGAAGACGGTATCTTGCTAGCCGAAGAGGGAGGGGGTGTCGCGTCGTCTGATCCCGAATGGCATTCCTCCGGCACAGGCGCAGCTGCCAACCCCAGAGCAAGGCAGGACGATGACTCGTCAGATGAGGATGATGAGGACGAGGCACCTCGATTACCTCCAAATGAACGATTTCCAGAAACACACAACAGAATCAAAGAGGTCATAGCCGAGCTTGGGGGCGCCGTTGCTCCCAAGTTGAACTGGTCGACACCCAAGGATGCCAAATGGGTGTCGCCACATCAGAACACGCTGAAATGCACATCACCGAATGACATATACTTGCTTCTTAAATCCTCATCGTTTGTCTCCCATGATCTTGATCATGCCTTTGACGGGTGCACGTCAACTCCGCCGTCTCGGCCGTTTGCGCCTGTCCTTGTCCTACGACCTTTTTTTACGCCACATGTCGCACTTGAGTTCCGTTGCTTCGTCAAACAACGTTCTCTCATCGGCATCACCCAACGGGACTTGAACTACTACTCCTTCTTGGACGGACTTAGGCCTCAGTTGTGGAAGAAGATTAATACTTTCTTCAAAGAGAAAATGAGGCTCTCGTTTCCCGACGCATGCTTCACCTTTGATGTGTACATCCCCGAGGACCCCGTAGCTGAGGATGGTCTGGGTAAAATCCGCCTGATGGATATCAACCCTTGGGCTCCGCGAACTGACACACTGTTATTCTCATGGCAAGAACTACTTGACACGGAGGTGAAGCATCCGCTTTTTGGGTCTTCTGCGGGTGACCACGTCGGAGAGATAGGCGGTGACGAAACAGCTGCTGAAGAGACTGACGATGACACAAAGGTCGACTACCAGCCCAATGTTTTGCCAGAGCTCAGACTTATTGAGAAAGATGACCCTGCGGCTTTCAATTTCAGTACTCATCAATACTCTGCTCATAAGCTGCCCAAGGAGGTTGTTGATGCGAGCATGGCTGGCGAGGGCGGCTTGAGAGAGTTTGCACAGCAGTGGAAGGAAATCACAGAGGGTAGGGCATCTGGGATATGGGATCCTCAACCGGTCGGACGTTGATCAAGGTTACGTAGCCGTGGTGACGAGTCGAGCGGATCATCCAGAATTGAAAAAGAAAGAAAGACAGTTTTTCTGCCAAGGAACTTTCTCTGGTCATCGCGCGCGCGTGTGTGCGTGTGTGCGTGTGTGCGTGTGTGTGTGCTTGTCGACGCGAGGTTCCCCCTCCCCTCCCCTTGTTGAGTGGGAAAGTGAGCAAGAAGTGAGTTGCTGCTTCTGCATTGGGAGCTTTCTTCCCTCACACCTGAGGCACCAACCTCGCGTTGTATGCAACAACATCTCTGACCCGATTCATTTATTCATCTCGTTTGTCTCGTCCTCTCTCCATGCCACGAGTTCCCTTGCCACGAGCTGATGAGACTGTCTTTCTTATTTATATATTTTTCTGAGTCGTCTTAGAGCGGCATGTGCTACTGAGACACTACAGCTCTGTTGTCCCAAACCAGCACCAGCCGGGCTTTGGGCCAATCAGATCCCCACAATGGACGCCCGTTGGACCAGCCGCTGCGACGAGACCCAAAACGCCAACTGCCTCCCAGCTAACTTTGGGCAGCTGTCGCCGGCTGCCTCGACGACGTATTATCCATTCCCGCAGGATCTATCATCAGTGTCATCCATATCACCACAAGCCCTCCACTGGGGCTCAACTACGGGCCAGAGAGCCATGCCCCGCGGGGGCAAAGCCAGCAAAGTCACAAAGCTCGGGAACACCGGCCGTCGCGCCAGTCGCCAGTCGTCATTGCCTAGTACAGCTCAAGACCAGTTGGGGCAGTTTGCTCAGCAAGCTAATTCAGACGTCAATCACGACGCCGCACAGGTAAGCCAGTTGGCAGCCAGCGGTAGTAACGGTCATCCGGACAATGCCATACATCTGACAAGTGGAGGGGGAATTGGTCATGACTCGACTTCTATCGCTGGTCTTCATTCTTCCATGCAGAATGCATTCGACACTACTGGAGGAGGATTTCACTTAGATGAAGATGAGCATCATCTCGCAGGCAATATGACTTCCCCATCGCATTCATCTTTGGAGAACCACGATATGTCAGTAAAGAATGATCATTCAGTACCTGTCCAAACCGCAGCCGATATAGTCTTGAGGACGTATCAGTCCGTCAAGATCGATAGTACGCTTTGTAAAAAGCTGGCGGGCGAGACTGCACGACGAGAGCCTGCGCAACGCCGTCGTGACCAGAAGCTCAACATCGAGAGACGTAGCAATGTCGAAGCCTTGTTGGCTCACGTCACTGGCGAGGTAGCGGATCGTCCATGCAAAAACTGTCACAAAGGTCACGGGCCGTGGACCCAATGTGTCGTGTACGACGGCCAAATGTGCGGTAGTTGCACCAACTGTTGGTTCAACGCGAGTGGTTCGAGGTGTACGTTTCATGGTACGTCGGTCCCTAGCCCTGCTTTTCTTCGTACTCATCATGTAGATTTTAACACCATTCTACAAACTAGAGAACAACAATCCTCAGCCTTCGCTTTTCACTCCAACTGCACAGACGCCCTCTGTTCAGCCTGGTCCGATGATCAACTTTCAGCAATCCTCCATGCTCTCAGCAAATTCGCCCTCAGTGATGGCATCTTTTCAGGCAGATGTTGCTTTGTGGGGTATGGGTGATCCTACTAGACGTATGATCAACAGCGTCATGGGAGATACCATAGCGCTTTCGAAGAAAGACCGCTATATTGCAAGGATCGAGGCCGCAGCTAAGGAACTGGGCATGCGAATTGCAGAATTCGATGAGTTCCTGCAAACTCCAGAAGGCCTAGCCGAGCAGCAAAGGGAGCAGCAGACTCATGTAGCCCGGCAGAGTCAAACGGGCGACGTTTCAATGGATGGTGGCTCCCCTGGGGCAACCTCAAGTTGAAGGCAGCGCTGATGCAACGATGCTGGATGCAACCGGCACATGTGTGGCGCAAACAAGGCACACGTCTCTCGTTATGCGGCAAATGCTTCTATTTTGCATTGATGGAGGATGAGACGTAACGATTGAAAGCCACAATTGGCATGATGTTTTATGATTTGGTTTAGAAGAGTATTCTTGAGCAAGTAAGTCGCAATTCGGGAACCATCAAGCCAATCCTGTCGTGGTCTATTCTAACTGAGACGGCAGATGCTGGACAGGAAGAAGGCATCTTCAGGGCAGTCCTAGGTGAACACGATGAAGCACCCCGACTTGCCTACTTTGGAATCTTTTTTTTTCCTTTTTTTTTCTTGGTTGCAAGATTAACAGCACGACGTAGTGCCACTGCGACACGTAAATTTGCTTTCGTCATATATTGCTCAAGGCAAGCCAGAAAGATAGCTGGTTCAGTTCAGGTATACAAATCAATTTGCGGGCAACTCGATGACATAAACAAGGGAGACTTGGACAGTTGAGTGCACACACTCCCGGACGCTGGCCTCGGCACATGATGCACGTTGACAAAACGTGTATGATATCACATGGGAACCGCGCCGGGCATTTGAAAGTAGCATAGAACGAGCTTCCGTCTATAGAATCTATATTTGAAGAATAACGCTCGTGATTATGATCCACCATCCACCATCCATGTTGTATATGTCGTCTTGTAATATGTTCTTGGCATAACGAATGATGTCAGATTCCCACACACCACTCAATATCTGCGTTGATATTGAGCATGTCACTAAATACCTCACTTGTCCTGTACCAGTGTATCTCTTATTTTTTTTTCTGTTTATAAGATGGGTTGTAGTAAAAAGCCCCTAACTTTACTGATACATCATCACCCGTGTCTTGATTTCCAACCATCGCTATACTGTGTCGTTGTCGTGCACTCTTTGTGTCTTTGACTGAATTTTCCTCCATACAAGCCTCAACGAACACTGAGAAAGCGGGTAAAATATGAGAAAACGAGACGATAGCTAAAACGCGCGCAAAGTGGAAGACGACTAATCAATGTAGAAGAAGAAAAAACCAAAGAAAAATAACGGGGAAAATATCGGTTTTTTCGTAATTAAACAGAGTAGATGGCCACCGCAAACGCAACGCAGGGCATCGCGCGTTCTCTCCAAAAGTGAATGAAAATAGAAAATAATGCCATGGAGTATATTTCCTCGTTCCTAGTTCGAGATCCTGCCAGTTCAATGCACTATTCCCCTTTCTTTACTAGTGCTCGTACCGTGTGCGTACACATGCATTGCACATCTCCATAGGAGGAAATCGTCGGCCGATTCGGACATCAAGACCGTCGACCTGCCACTGATCTCGATTGCAGCGTAATAAGCACGGTGAAGGGGGACATTTCCGCTGGCAAAATCAATTGCCGCCGTCGCTGATACGATTACAATGAAGAAAATTCGTGAGCCGTGTCTCCGAGACCCCTTATGGGTGGTCGTAATCGAGCTTGAGGGTATTCGTATTACAAGACAAAAAAAAAACCTGAAACAAAATATGTATTCAAATGAGGCCGCACAATCGGAGGTTCTCCTGGATGATAATGTCTGAAGAAAGAAATTAGTAACCCACATCCCCGTGTAGATTCGCAAATAGTCCATCTTGATCGTAGTAACATACCATTAACGGCGGCCATGACAAAACGAATCTGAGTTGTATCGGTGGCGCATGTGAAATGCGTGTAGATTTGCTTCGTCTCGTGCTGATTCAAGCTCACGAATCGGTTGAGAATATAGTCGCAAGCGGCGGCATAGTCGTCACCACCTTCGTAATCCGGGAAGTAGTTCTTCATTGGGCTAACAGGCAACTTCTCCTTGAATCTGTCGATCTTGTTGAGGAACAAAATAATCGACGTCTTGATGAACCACCTAGAGTTGCAAATGGAGTCGAACAGTGTTAAAGCCTCTTGCATACGGTTGACAGTCTCGTCTTCGAATAAGAGCTGATCGTACTCGGAAATGGCGACAAGGAACAGAATAGTGGTGACATTTTCAAAGCAGTGAATCCACTTCTTTCGTTCTGATCGCTGGCCGCCCACGTCAAACATGCGATAGGTCAGATCTCCGATAATAAAGGTTGTCTCGGTAATACCAGTCGTCTTGACTCGCGATCGCAAAACATCTTGATCGTTGGGCATATAGTCAGGAGCGGCGATACGAGTGATATTGTCAAAGTAACTAGGAGACGATTAGTGTGAGCACAGTCTTGCTTGTCGCATACCGCGTATGATGAGCGACTTTTCTGGGTCATTGAACCTACTATCTTGCAGAGTCATTCAGTTGGTATTCGCGGGATCGCTTGAAACATTCCTGTACGCCACGGTCCTTCCACAGGGCCTCGATCGCACCACCGACCTCGGGTGGCAACACTTCGCCTTCAATCTGGGCTGGCTGCATGAAGATTGTCTGAACGTGATACTCCATGCGCTGATCCTCGAGGGGAAGCTCAAGTGATTCCATAGCTTCAAGAATGACACGCATCGATTGAACGGTGTTGCTGAAGATAATTTCCTTGAAAGACTCGCGCTCATCGCGGGAGTAGCCTCCCTCATGGATCAATTTCATCTGCTTGAGGATTGTGGACTTTCCAGATTCACCAGCACCTGTCGAAGTGCCAAGTCAGTATACCTGGTGTCGGGCCGTGGGCTATGGGGCGAGAGGCGGGCGGGCAAGTATCTGAGTAACAGTTGCGAGCTGTGCTTTCCGTGGTACCTGACCCGTCTGATGCCTCAAGTCGCTAAGGAATGGATTTCAAACTTAACATACCCAGTAACAGCATCTTGATCTCATTGCGCTGCATCATCTTATCTCGCTTCAGCTGGTTCTCAATCTCCTCGTTTCGGGCCTTGCCCTCCTTTTCCTCTGTGCTCATTCCACACCCCATCCTGACGACTGGTAACGGTAGCTTTGAATAAAATGACGACGACGGTTCGTAGCGATTGGGGACGGTTGCAGCTGGGGCCTGCGTGGCTGAGGGCAAGGTGGCAGATGTTTTGAAGCTGCTGCAACAGGTGGCCTCGTTAGCGAATAGGGGTCGGCGCGACAAATAGAGGCCAACAGAGACAAAAGCAATCGCAAGGTCACTGGTTGGTGCGACTGTACAGTGAAGTACAGCAAAGCAAGGAAGGCAAGACAGAAATAAAAAAGGCAGAAGGAGGAAGATGGAAGAAAGAGGAAGCCAGAGATTTCCGAGAGTGTAGATGGCCAGGGCCAACAAGGAACAAGGCAAGGGGCAAGAGTCTGTCTGGTATTGTTTGACAGGAGGCACGACTCGTGCGGGTACATGGGGGGGGGATACTGGTTCACGCCTCCTTGGGGGGGGGGCAATGGGACCGCCGGTGACCATGGCGAATTGCTCCGCCAGAGGTGCAACAAGAGACGAGAGACGAGAGACACCACCTACCAGATGAAAGATGAAGCCCGCTAGCAGCAGCAAGTGCCAATTGAGTTGAAGATCAATAGCGGCGCGCAGACGACGAAATGTGAAAAGATGTATGTATGTATGAGGTGAGAAGGGGGCCAGACGAACGGCAAGGTTAGAGAGAGTGATGAGAGAGGCGTGTCGGGAGGGGAGAAGAGGGTAGGAGGGTGTCTGGTCCGCAGCAGGCAAGATATTGCAGAAGGCAGCAACAAGTGGAATTGGCAGAATGGAGCACTGCGAACGGAGAATGGGGGTGGGTGGCCCTGGGTGGGTGGCCCTGGGTGGGTGGCCCTGGGTGGGTGGCCCTGGGTGGGTGAAGGACGATTTCTGAATTTCTGAAGTTGTCAGGCTAGTGGGACTGGGACTGGGACTGGGGCCAACAGAGAGGCGAGACGCACTTGGGGAGCACGGGGAGGCGAAACCAACCAATCAGAGGCAGGGATCGAGGTGGACGACAAGGCGAGGCGGGTGCTTACTTTCTTGGTGACCTGATTCACAAGTTGACCTTCCAAAGTGGCCTTCACTTGTTTGACTTGACTTGCTCTTCTTCTGTCTTCTGCCTGGGAACTTGTTGGGAAGGCGGCGTCTGGTCTGGTGGGCGGACGGCCGGCAAGCGCGAGATGGGGCGATGTGCAGCCGGGCCGGAGCAGTAGTGCATACTCCGTAGGAGCCCAGCAGATAGATGTCTGGTCTGGAAGGAGCGAGGCAGCCAGCCAATCTTGGATTAGTAAGGCACTTTGAGGGGAGGAAACGCAGGTCCAAGTTATTTTCGACACGGCACCACACGACACAACACGACACCACACGACATAACTTAGGACAGGCCGGACTAGCAAGCAAGCACTCGCCTCGTAAAGTCCTGACATAAGTAGTAGACTCTGGCCTGCTTATTACTCTCTGGCCTTGGACCAAGATGCCGCTTTCGGCTGCCACCTTGGGCTCAAACGAATCGGGTCTAGGGGGATCCCACGCCAGGCTCTGTCCTTAGTTCCTAAGTGGTGATGCAAGGGGTGGCTCTGCCCCTGCACCTGCACCTGCACATGCACCGGCACCTGCATCTGCGCACTGCACTTGATTGAGTAATAATATACAAGTAATCCGTAAGTCCCTGAATAATTTTGCACGACTGCAAGGCCCACGTGGGGAAGCCACTAACAGCTGTCCGTCGCTGCAGAGGTTGGAGCTGTTAGGGATCTCATAGGTGTGGGTACACACTCTACCCCCTGAATTATTTTCCAAACCGACGGATTACATGCCCTACGCCGTAGTTTTTCGTTCCACTCGGACTGCTACAATCAGCTGCAAGTAATACTATTATTAGAGAGCTGTGAGAAGATTGCACAGGGTATTCCGTATACGGGTTACAGCGCCGCCAAAAGAATATATCCGTTTCTATGTACGGATTACGTCCGTAGGTTACTAGTAAAATTAGGTACCTTTCAATCTCTTTGATGCCCATAAGGCTACACTTGCGTACCGACCCACTTTTCCTAGCTGGCAAAAGGGGGTAACCTAAAGTAACCTTTAGTGATGGAGCTAACGTGGTGGGGTTGTGAGATATGCGATGTTACTCTTTGTAACTAAAATGTCTCTGAGTACTTATATCACAATATAGATTAGTACGCGCTAGAAAGTATTACAAATCGCGATGTTTTTATTAGCTAATAACCCTTGTCGGTACGCAAGTGTAGCCTTATGGGCATCAAAGAGATAACTAGTCCCTGTCTCCCTTGTCTGCTTGCTACTGGGTCATTTTCCTGTTGTATTATTCGTGCAAAATCTGACAGGGATCAGAGTGTGCGGATTGAAGAGCATGTTTGGGTGTATGATAGAGTCAGGGGGTATCAAGCCAAAGCAAGCAAGCAAGCTAACTTGTCAGGCACAGAGTGCTTCCATCATTCCTGGCACAGTCTGGTGCGCTGACAACAAGCTTTGCCTCGCATCGCCATTACCTATCACGGCCACGTTTGATCATTCCAGGAACCTGGCAGGCCGATGGGGTCATCTATAGTGGGTGTCCACGAGACTATGCTCGGATCGATCGAGAGTCTTCTTGGCTTCCATTCGAGTTCCAGCAGGAGGGCCCTGGAAGAATTAGAATTGTGGAGGGCGTGTGAACCACCACGTACGGACGTACATACATACATTGTACAGCAAAGAGTGGAGTGAATATCATGGCCGCCCATCCAAAGGGGTTGCGTAATAAGTCCCTGACGGACCAACCTCGTGTACATGTAGGGCCGAGCCCATGTTATTGTTCACAACTCTACGGAGTCCTCCGTACGAATGAGACGAGAGAGTTTTGCTCAAGCAATCGAGGCGAAAGGGCAAGCCCTCTCTCTCCCAACTCCCGGTTCGGCGCAGAGAGGGTGGATCCTGAAACGAAACCAGAGCAGCGCAGCGCAGCGCAGCGCAGCAACTTGGAAGGCAGGGGAGAAAGGGTCCCCACTCGGACAAGCCAAGCAACGCCATGATGCATATTCCGTCCTCGGCACTTTCCAATCCGCAACCAGAAGCCACCATACGGATTACGTAGTCCGTATTTCGGGTAGTCGGCGAAAGTGGGTGCGATTGCCCTAGCTAGTAGGTAATAAATTAGCAATGTGATTGTATTACGGAGTAATTCAGAATATTTGAGTTCGGCGTTTTGACCGAAGCAGAGAGCAGAGCCTGCACATGATATGGAGAGATTGAACAAATCGTGCAGTTCTTCATGAGAGTGCCTGCGAGACAACAGAAGGCATGGACGCGCAAGAAGGCCACTCGTGCGTCCTGCAACACACACACACACACATATATATATATATCAAGATGGACACTGACGCGTTGCGGCAGTCCTGAGCATCCGACTTCCATGTTCGTTCTCCGGTGTTTTTTTTTTTCAGCGGGGAAGCGTTCACTTGCCCCCGATCGACCCATCAGACGACGTTTTTTGATGGATTACGGCGTACTGGGCGACGGAAAGTTATCGTCCTCTATCCAGAGCACAAGATAGATCGTTCTAGATTATCCTTGATCGTGTTCGGCCGCCACCAGCAAACCTGCCGCCAGCCGCGAGAATATTATTATTGCCGGCCAAAAAAAAGCATGATTAGGGGCTCTCTCATTGGCTCATTGGCTCGTTGGCTCTTTCCAAACTGTGCAATTTCCCTCTTATTACCCGGCTTGCATGAGACTCGAGAGCCTCCACAATAACACTGCCCTTGACTAATAACGCACATTTTCAGCCCCAGCCCTTAATATTGGCGGCTTTTGGTGGCTGACACACACACATATGTATACATATGTACATAATCCGTACAGTGGGGGTGTAAGTTGTAACACATGCACAAAGTTAGAGAAGCCACGGAACAATGGGATTGCACCCCCGAAGACTTTGTCAGGTGCAGCAACATTCCTTCCCGAACCGAGGCCCCATTTCCTGACAGGGATGGAAACTTTTTCAATCTGTGTTCAGGGATGAGACGTCGAAATTAGATCCTAAAAGCTCCCTGTCATTCCTGCGCTTTACTGACCGCCAGGGGTGGCGATGGCCTCTTGATCTATCTCCTCTTGGAGAGGGCCATTTTGTAATCAACTCTTTGTTGGATGAGGAACAGACAAAACTCTGGCTTGCTTAAGTCCGCAGTTCCCGCCCCGTTTACCCGCTTACGGATCTCATTCGCAACGGCTCCAACGACAGGTCCAACTTCCAGGCTCCGAGCTCGACCAAGGCGTCCAAGTAGGTGGTGATGAACAGGGTACGAGCGTGGCCGCCTCATCATCGTTGTACATATATGCCCCATGTCAGCGGAGTCCATTGCCGCAACTATGGAACGTTCCAACTCTCGGGAGTCGGGAGAGTGGATGGCCAGGCCAGAACGCCGTAGCGCTGTTCCAGTCCTTCCAGAAGCATTCCAGGCTTCCACTATTTTGGCCTCGAAGAGCCGGTAGAAACGTGCCAGAAAGGGCTTCGTGGCTAAATTGCATTCGTCATTCCCTTCTCTTACTCCGTACACTACCCGCAACTTGTTCGCAGTACGTCGCAACAGGCCTATCCGATCGACGTTTGAGGTAGGTCGAAGGCATAGGGGTAGGGGTCCTTGTTGTAATCTACGATTTATTATTGCGAAGGGACCATGTGTATTATCTTGAAATGCAGAAACGGTATTTATAGATCAAGGTACTTCCTTCTAATTGTGCCTTGACGATGAGTTGTGACTTGCCATTTTTGCATCGCTCGTTTTGTTGCGTGGAGCACATGTTCGCCTGCCTGCTTTGCTAAGAAAAGAAAAAGGGAGTTCCGTCAGATCAGAAGCCGTCTCGCCGGCTCACGTTGGGATCACGTTGGGATGCTATTGTATTCCTGGCAGCTCAGATACACCTTGCCCATAAATTTTCTCATTACGGCCTTGGCAGCTTTTGTATAGCCTTTGTAACTGTATAACCTTTGTAGCAAAGACAGCTCCTGTATACTCAGTAACCCTTTCATCCCTGCCTTCAATGATGAAGCAAACTCGCTCAGCGCGTCATCGATGAGCAATTTGAATATACATCTATTTGCACATATCCAACTCTGGTATCTTGTCTAGATCAGGCCGAAACGCCCTTGCCAAAATATACAAAAAAAAAGAAGAAAAAAGAAAAGAGAAGAAAAGAGAAGAAGAAAAGCACTCTATCCCCCCTTTACATGACCGTGCAGCAAGCCTTCTCCAACTTCTTGAGGATCCTCGGCAATAACTTGCCAACCAAGTCGTCCATCTCGCTCTGCTGCTGGCCCTGCTGGCCACCATGTTGCTGTCCTCCATGCTGTTGCTGACCACCGTGATATTGCCCTCCGTGCTGCTGCTGCTGCTGGCCGCCGCCGTGCTGTCCAGGCTGCAGGGGCTCTCCGCCCTGCAAGTTGATGTATATCCTCCCTGCATTCTCTTCGGTCCGATACTTCAAGCCCAGCTCCCGACACAGCTCTTCGACCTTGGGCTTGATCTTCTGCACATGGCCCGTCGAGTGGTTGCCCTTGCCCACAATCGCATGCAGGTGCTCCTGCCCGCGGGACTGGGCCGCCCGGATGCGCTGCTCCAGAATTCGCTCTGCCTCTTCGACATACAGTCCGTGGAGGTCAACGGCGTCCTGGTCCACTTTGCCGGGGGCGTTGTTCTCGCGGAAGATGTAGTCGGCAGCCTGGCGGTTGTAGTCGTCTCGTTTGGCGTAATGCTGCTTGGACTCGCGGGAATACTTCCCCGAGGATTCGTGGTCGCCGGCGCGAAACGCTTCTTGGGACTGAACCAACCGGGTGGCCGCATTCTGTAAGTCTTGAATCTGTACAGAGTACGGATTACTCCGTACAAAATGGGTAGATGGAACCTACATACGCGCTGCGAGGCCTGGTGGGCCTTGTCATTCTCGAGACGAGCCTGATCGCGAAGTCTGTCGTATTCGCGCTCGACGTCGTCGTTGTCGGCTGAGCGGAGGGCTGATGGACATGTCAACTGGGTGAGGTTCTACGAGCCATGGTGTGTGTCTGCGTCTTGCGTCTGCGTCTTGCGTCTGCGTTCGCGTCGGCAATGCGACCAAGGCTGAAGCGCTTTACCCGTCCGCCGAGTCTTTCCATAGGAATCGCCATTGTGCCGTTGTGATTTGCTGTGCTGCGCAAAGGCAATTGGGTATCAATACGTGGGTGAGGTCAACAATGCCAGCAAAGCTCGTCAATTGACTGCTCTATCAAAAAAGCGGCGCAGCCGACTCGGCCACTAATTTGTGCGTACATTATCCCTTTTATGCGCCTTGCGACATAATTCGTTCTCGAGACCCACCAAGAAAGTTGACATCGACGTCCAAAAGTCGGAACCAAGTGACACATCGCGCTTCGTCGTGCCCAGACACAGCAACTCAATTTCGATGCCAGTATGTCTTGATACTTGCCTCCTATTTTCCATCAGTTGAAGCCCCTTGAACCAAAAGTAATGCTCGCTGATAACTCTCGCGCAGTTGATCATCGTCTCGGGCCTCCCCACGTCGGGCAAGTCCACCCGCGCGAAGCAGCTCTACGACTACCTGGCCGCCCGGATCGCGGAGACGGATCCCGCCAAATACAGACTTCACCTCATATCCGACGATTCATTGTCAATATCTCGCGCTGTGTACGATCTCTCACTCGACACAGTGCGCCTGCACACACGGTCAGCAAACTCGTCCGAGAAGGACGCTCGAGCAGCTCTCTATGGCGCGGTGAAGCGTATACTGTCCGACAAGGACTTTGTCATCTTGGATGGCCTGAACTACATAAAAGGCTGGCGGTACCAGCTCCATTGCGAAGCGAAAGCCGTGCGGACGCCCAACTGCATCTTGCGCGTCGCATGTCCGGTGGACCAGGCTAGACAGGTCAACGAGGAGAGGCTGCAGAGGATAAACCCGCGCCCGCACAAAGAAACCTCGGATGATGATGCCACGGAGGAGCAGACACCACCAGGTGATGGATCAGGGCAATCTGAAGGCGCAGAAACTCCAGCAGAGCCATATCAACAGAGCAACTGGGACAACCTCGTCTTTCGGTACGAGGAGCCAAATCCCATGACAAGATGGGACTCACCACTCTTTGCCATACTATGGGACGACACCGAGGCTCAGACAAAGCACACCTTCGACTGCCTCTGGGATGCCATGGCCGGCGAGGGACGTAAAAATATTAAACCGAACCAATCTACTATTCAGCGCGGTCGCGACGCCAGTGGCGATTACCTGTACATTTTGGAACGCGAAACCCAGGATATCGTCAAGAGGATATTGGAGCAGCAGGTCGACGATGATGGCGGCGGCCAAGTCAAGATCCCTTTGACCGCGAGCGGCAAGGAGGACTTGGTGGTGGATCTACCGTCGGGCAAGAAGCTCGCGCTGCCGCAGCTGCAGAGATTACGGAGGGCGTTTGTGGGGTTGAATAGGGGTGGGATTGGGCTGGAGAGTGTTGGGAACTTGGCGAGCGATGGTATGAGGGAGGTGTTTGTGAGGTATTTGAACGATGCATTTGGCAAGGACGAGTGATGGGGACTTTCAGCGAGGGTTCAATCCATTATGGATGCGTTCGTGATGCAGATGTTAGACATGCGATCTGTCTGGCGGCCATGTCCCATCGACAATGCCCATAAAAGCACCACGCTCTGACAAGTGCATTTATTTTCGGCGACCGTGTCTCGAATCACTTCCTCCTTGGAGCCGTCACTTGTACATCGTTCGAGTCCTCGCAAATGCGGGTCCAACACGTACTGCCCAGCTGCCTGGAGCTTGCTTAGTAGTTGTCTCGTCACTGGCGGGTGTGGAAGGCCGCAGAAGCTTCCACTTTTCGTAGTGTGCATCATCGATCTTCCGGTCCGGTCAAGGCACCCTGGGATGTCATTGGCCCGCAAGCCGCCTAAGAGTGGATGGTGAACGCTGGATCCGTGTGAGTGATACAAAGTCCGCGGTACTCGTAGTTGGTAGGGTTCCTTGACTGGTTTCTCAGGTACCTGCTGCCAATCTCCTCCAACAAGGTGCGGGCTGCTAATTGCTTCGGAACTCCAACCCAACCCGGGCCATCTCGACCTCTCAAACCCTCACGTCTTTCATCTCCCTCCGTCTGGCTTTTCCCTTCCCAATCACCCTCTTCAAATTCTCACGCCTACCCTGATACCCCCACGGTTGTCGTGCTCGTACTTTTTGGCCAAGACCCGAATACCGCGAGGCCCTACATTTCAGCGTCGTCAACGTTCCGTTTGCCTGCGGTCTCGGCCACGTTTCCAAACCCTCTCGACGGCAAGATAGCTGCGGCGAAGCACCCATCACATCATGGCATCGCTGCCCGAGGACCACAAGAAGAAGGTCAACTTGACGTGAGTTTTCACGCGCTTTTTTGATGCTCCTCATCGAAGCTTCTCTGCTTTCTCGACAGCAACCCCCATGGCTAACGCTTTCGCAACTAGTGACCCTTCTGGCGCTGACGTCAAACATGTTCGTTTCTGCCCCCAACAAACCGATAAGCTTGTAACATTGACATTTGCTAACTGTCTCATAGGAGGATGACACTGCCACTGCTATTCTCAAGAAGAAGAAGAAGCCCAACCAGCTCATGTACGTTTTTCTAGCTCTCCCAGCATCATGCAGACGCCATTGGAAAATACTGACTCGTCCTCTCTCCTCAGGGTTACCGATGCCGTCAACGATGACAACAGTATCATTGCCTTGTCTGAAGCCACAATGGACGCTCTGCAGCTGTTTAGAGGTGACACAGTCCTGGTTCGAGGCAAGAAGAGAAAGGACACCGTTCTCATCGTCCTTGCCGATGAGGAGCTTGATGATGGCAGCGCCCGCATCAACCGAGTCGTTCGCCACAACCTCCGTGTCAAGCACGGCGACATGATCACCATTCTGCCTTGCCCTGACATCAAATACGTAAGTACTCATCCTGACATAACGACTTCATCACCACCGCCCCCCCTGAAACACAACCACTACTAACAAGGCGCCAGGCCAAACGAATTGCCGTCCTGCCCATCGCCGACACCGTCGAGGGCATCACCGGTTCTTTGTTCGATGTCTTCCTTGCTCCTTACTTCCGAGAGGCTTATCGACCTGTCCGCCAAGGTGATCTGTTCATAGTGCGAGGTGGCATGCGACAAGTCGAGTTCAAGGTTGTGGAAGTCGACCCTCCAGAGTACGGTATTGTTGCACAAGATACAGTCATTCACTGCGAGGGTGACCCTATCGAGCGAGACGAGGAGGAGAACAACCTCAACGAGGTTGGATATGATGATATTGGTGGTTGCAGAAAGCAGATGGCCCAGATTCGAGAAATGGTCGAGCTGCCTCTGCGACACCCTCAACTGTTCAAGTCCATCGGTATCAAGCCCCCTCGTGGTGTCTTGCTGTATGGTCCTCCTGGTACTGGTAAGACGCTCATGGCCCGTGCCGTGGCCAACGAGACGGGTGCCTTCTTCTTCCTCATCAATGGCCCTGAGATCATGTCCAAGATGGCTGGTGAATCCGAGTCCAATCTGCGTAAAGCGTTCGAGGAGGCTGAGAAAAATTCGCCCGCCATCATCTTCATTGATGAGATCGACTCGATTGCCCCCAAGCGAGACAAGACCAATGGTGAGGTCGAGCGTCGTGTCGTCTCCCAGCTTCTGACCCTCATGGACGGCATGAAGGCTCGATCCAATGTTATCGTCATGGCCGCCACTAATCGACCCAATTCCATCGACCCTGCTTTGCGTCGTTTCGGCCGTTTCGATCGCGAGGTCGACATTGGCGTTCCCGACCCCACCGGTCGTCTCGAGATTCTCCAGATCCACACCAAGAACATGAAGCTCGGCGATGATGTTGATCTGGAGCAGATTGCCTCCGAGACCCATGGTTACGTCGGTTCTGACGTTGCTGCTCTATGTTCAGAAGCTGCGATGCAGCAGATCCGAGAAAAAATGGACTTGATTGACCTTGACGAGGACACAATTGACGCCGAGGTTCTGGACTCTCTTGGTGTCACCATGGAGAACTTCCGCTTCGCCCTTGGTGTTTCCAACCCCTCTGCTCTTCGCGAGGTTGCCGTTGTCGAGGTTCCCAACGTCCGCTGGGAAGATATTGGTGGTCTCACGGAAGTCAAGCAGGACCTTCGAGAGCAAGTCCAGTACCCTGTCGACCATCCCGAGAAGTTCCTCAAATTCGGTCTCTCTCCTTCGCGAGGTGTTCTATTCTACGGTCCTCCCGGTACCGGTAAAACAATGTTGGCCAAGGCCGTCGCCAACGAGTGTGCCGCCAACTTCATTTCTGTAAAGGGTCCCGAGTTGCTCAGCATGTGGTTTGGTGAATCGGAAAGCAATATTCGTGACATCTTCGACAAGGCCCGTGCCGCTGCTCCATGCATTGTTTTCCTCGACGAGTTGGACTCCATTGCCAAGGCCCGTGGAGGTTCCGTTGGAGATGCCGGTGGCGCCTCGGACCGTGTTGTAAACCAGCTTCTGACGGGTAAGTTGAATTATGAGAATGCTCCAAAACTCGGATGCCGTTGGAGGATGATACTAACCTGATAACCAGAAATGGACGGTATGACTTCCAAGAAGAACGTCTTTGTCATTGGCGCTACCAACAGACCTGAGCAACTTGACCCTGCTCTGTGTCGTCCCGGACGTCTGGACTCTCTCATCTACGTGCCGCTGCCCGATGAGGTCGGCCGTCTGAGCATTCTCAAGGCCCAGCTGCGCAAAACTCCTGTTGCTTCTGACGTTGACTTGGAATTCGTCGCCAGCAAGACGCACGGCTTCTCAGGTGCCGATCTCGGATTCATTACCCAGCGTGCTGTCAAGATTGCCATCAAGGAATCTATTGGTGTCGACATTGAGCGCACCAAGGCTCGTGAGGCTGCTGGCGACGAGATGGAAGTCGATGAGGAGGCCGAGGACCCCGTTCCCGAGCTGACCAAGTCACACTTTGAAGAGGCTATGCAAATGGCCCGCAAGTCTGTCAGTGACGTTGAGATTCGCCGGTACGAGGCATTCGCCCAGCAAATGAAGAATGCCGGGCCCGGCGCTTTCTTCAAGTTCCCCGAGGCAGGCGCCGACGGCCAGGCATCTGGCAACGGCGGCAACGGCTTCGGTGATGCCGGCAATGACGATGATCTCTACGACTAAGGAAGGGCAGTTGGCGGCCCGGCAACGATTCGGAGATGAAGGCGAAGCCAGTCCCTGTAATTAAATTTCCTCCTTGGCGCACACCTGCATGAAACCTTGCGCGCGCGCGCGCGCACGCCACACAACCGAGTTGACACGCGGTAAGCTGTCTCTTTTTATGTTTTGTCGTGTTCTCGCGTGCATCTGCTATTTTTGGGATTCTGGGAGTTGGTAAAAATGGTAGATGGGGTAGAAGATGGTCGCGAAGGGGGATTGTTGACATGACGAACTTGATACTTGGTGGCACAATTAGAAGCCAGATATTTTGCTTTAGCACGTAAAACGCCGATCAATTACATGCTTGTCTGGCCTGCTCAGTAAATTGACTCGGACTTGCTGTTCTACATGGCGGAAACGTGCAATGTTCACAATTGGGTTGCTCGTATGGGGAAGACGGATGGTGGTCATGATGGCATACGACGCTCGTGAGATGGCAGCACGTCAATATGAAATATGAGGAACTGGTGATCCGGCGACATGATGCGGTGACGAGTGGCGAGAACCAATTAAGAAGCGAGTGTGTACGAGGAACAAACGAGTGGGCGACCTAGCACACCACATGACGATGCCAGATATCAGCACACGGTTGCCACAATTGCATGCTCTTGTTCCGTGGAATCACGCTGTTTTTCGACAATGGTATGCCATTTATTGCGCCGTGGATTCATTCCCGTTTCGTTTCGCAAATGGCGGGGGGGAAAGGAGCTCCCGACGAACTCTTGAAATGTATTAACGCAGGGTACTCCGTCGTCTGTAACACGCTGTCCTTTTTCCATTCCATTGCGTACCCTTTTCCCTGTTTCCTTGGGCCCCGAGCATAGGGCATTTTCCCGACATGTTCGGCTGTGGTAGGAATGCGCGTCGATGTAATCTGTCCTCTGGGGATTCCATATCCCTCCCTCCCTCCCTCCCTCCCTCCCTCCCTCCTATTTTGCCTCGCGTGCAACGAGGCGTCCCCCGTGTATGGTTGGGTCCCGTCGAGACCTAGGGTCAGCTGCTGCCTGTCTCGCTGTCAATCTCGCACACGGCCTCCAGGCTGTCCCTCGTTACGCGCAGCGCCTCCTCGATGACGGAGTCTGGCATGGCGAGGTTGGGGTTTTTGGGGGCCGGGGGCGCGTCGCCGTTGGGGTTTCCGGCTGGGGAGGGGGAGGAGGCTTCGCGGACGTCGTTGATTATGCGGCGGAGGAGGGCTGGGTAGGTTGTTATTTCGCCGGAGCGGAGGAGGGAGAGGGCGTGGGATTGGATGAGGGTTGGCCAGTTTGCCGAGTTTGAGTTTAGGGCGTGGAGAAGGGATTCTTGGATTCTGTTTTTTGGGGGGGGGGGTTCGTTCGTTTGGTGAGGTGAGACGGTTAGTTTTGGTATTTGATTGGGAGGGACGGGAGGGACGGGAGGGACGGGAGGGACGTACTTTATGACGTGGCCGTCGCGGAGGAGGAGGGTGTTTATTTGGGAGCGCAGGTCGGGGTCGAGCGTCGCCGGGGTGTTGTTGGCGGCGGAGGAGGGCACTTTGACTGGTGTTGAGGGCTGTTGTGACATGGCGGGCTCGTCTCTTTCTTCTTGTTACTTTTGCTTTGGCAGCAACGGAGTGGGCGTTGCGCCTGGGAAATGTATTTTGTATGCCGTCGCTGTTGGTGATGAGGTGTGTGGCGTTGAATGTCTGTCTGTCCGGTTTCCCGGGGTGCGACGCTTGGCAGCGCGGCCAGCTACCCTGCAGGTCAAGTCCATGAATGTGCCGTCCGATGACGACTCACGGCTTCACGTCTTCACGTCTATACCCCGAGCACCTACCTCTCCTCGAGAAACGTCAGTGAATAATGTTAATATCCAATCTACACAAGTGAACGAGCTACCCTTCCCAATCGGGGCTCGCAACACCATCACGGCCCGTCCCGACTACCCTCGTTCTTCCCCCAAACCCCAAATAGATTTATTTTTCTTACGCCTCGTCCGTCACCGACACGTGTACATGCCACAATGGAGCATACATGAAGCGAGGCCAGGCCATATCAGTCCCAGCGACATGGCAATTACTGTTACATACACCGTACAGTACAGTCATAATGATGACGTGGTGACATCCACGTTCTGCTTGTCAAGGATGTGAAGCTGGTCTGGAGTGAGACCTCTTTCACGTTGGGATCCGGAAGGGGGGGGGGGGGCTGATATGACACCAGATGTCACTGTTGGCCCTCAACCCTGAGAAAGATCCCATATCAACTACGAATTTGTAGCCCAACGGCAGTGCCATTCGGAAAATGTAAAGCTTTTTTTTTTTGGAAAAAAAGTAAAACTTAGTCGGGGATATCTCCGCCCCCAGCTTCGGCTAGCCACATCGGCTATTCATCGTGGCCAGGCAGAGAGAGGCAAGCAAGCACGGCGCTCGCGAGGCGGTGAGAGTAAACCACCGACCACTCTTGCTGAATCAAGCTACGAAGAAGTGACCATTTATTGACGCCCCGTCTGTATGTAGTTCCCTTGATTCCCAGAATCAGGACAATGTCGTCCATGGTTATAGGTCGGGCTGGCTGGCTGGCTGGCTGGCTGGTTTGTCGGTTGGTCGGTTGGGTGGTTCATCAATTGGTTGCTGAGAAATCGAGAACCCCAACAATTGGCACCGAGGATGGGTATGTGGCCGTGACGGACTTTGATCAATCAACGGAAAGCCGGCGCAACAACAAGACGGACAATCGATAATACATGTGCCAATGCCAGACCGCTCTCGTGTGCAGAGCTACTGCACGAACATGGAGCTTCATACCTGTCGTGGCATTTTCCTTTTCTTTTACCCCGGGTCTGCTTCCGGGGAGTGTTGCCGGGACCCCTGACGCCGTCCATTGTACGGAGTACATTCATCGCCAATGCCAGGGGAACCTTGTCGAAGAAATCCTATGGGAAGTAGATCCAAGCACAGCCCTCTCTTTCGTCCGAAACGTGCTTGCTTGCCTTCTAAAGTACCCTTCGACATGGACGTGGAAAGCAGATCAAATTCAATGTCATCGTCCTTTCATGTCTTGCCATGCCGTGTCATGCCATGCCATGCGGTCCGAGTCGAACCGACGCTGCACCAACGTCACATGGTCCGCCTATCCTCATCTGTCGTCTGTCTGCCTTTTTGAAGTTTCGGGGTTTTTGTACGTATGCGGAAGCAGTCAAAGCCCACCTAGGTAGGTAGACACAGTAGATGCCTAACCTATCGCCCAGCAGCTGTCCTTGCCTCGCTTGACGCCTAAAAGTAAAAGCCTAGTCAGTAAATAGCAACAAAAAAAATGAGAAAGGAGAGAAGCCGTCGTGCGAGGGTTGACGCGCGTTGCCACGGCCATCCCATCCCATCCCATCCCATCCCATCCCATCTCCATCTCCATCTCCATGGCCGGGGCTTGGCTTGGCTTGGTTTTCAAACGCACCGATGCTGACTCAGATACGAGGAATCTCCTCCGTCATGCCGATTCGCAGCATGTGGCACCCAAACCACGAATCTTGTCTTACCATGTTCTCTGCAACCTTGACCGTCGCACCGCATCCAATGCAATACATGGATAGAATGGCCCCAACCCCTGCACCTAAGTGCGTTGTGAATCTTTGTTTCGATAATGTGAAACGTGTCTCCTTTTGCTTTGCAGTCGATTCCTTTTTCTTGTTTCTTTTAAAGACCAGGCACCCGCTGACACAGTGGTGAATGATGTGGAGTGTGCCAGAGCACGCCGCCCACACGATTGATTGCATGTGTGCGCGCGTTTGCGTGCAGACGTAGATTCATCAGATGCAACACGAGGCAACTATTTCTGATAGCAATCCACGGTGAAAGAACTCATGCAGTATCGCCTTCCCGTTCGAAGAACTTCTTCTGACTACTCAAAGCAGACTCGTGTATACTGTCCTCACACCAACCGCGGAAGTAACGCGACAGCTGTCCCTTCGTCATTTTCGACTAGCTCTGTTAAAGCCGTGGTCAGGATCCTCTCTCAAGGCGTCAGACAAGATAAAAAAGGTGTCTGTCATGATGATTTTTGGAGAGTGGCTAATAGCTCATCGCGCTTCCTAGGGCTTCGGGAAAGGTCTACCTTTTACGTGGCACGTCACTAGACGCGCAGCTTCTGAAACGGGTGCCATCTCTGAGGTGCTGCCTTCTTTTGTCTTCTCTTCGCCATGGTCGGGCCAAGAAACAATGGTTTGATGATTGATGCACCTCCTATCGCTGTGCAAGCGATGTATCTGCAACCATGGCTAACGTGGTGATTCTGGCCTTGAAAGAGAAAACCCACGTCGGAGAGGGGCATGACGGCAGAATTGCAGCATTTATCCGAGTCGTATTTGCCTTTTGCAATTTGCATCATGGTGTTCTGTACTCAGTCAGATGCCAGTCATTATGTATTTCATGTGCCAAACCCACACCCCACACCCCACAGCGCCCACACCCCCACACCCCACGCCTCACCCCCTGGCCGACTTATGCAAACGCACAAGTGGTTTCTTTTTGTGTCTCCCACTTTCAGCCTTGCGGTAGTCTAAGCCGAGCCCGTGAGTCGAGACCATAAGATAACGTCACATCCCACATCCCACATCCCACATCCGACTACAACTACAACTAACTATACGAATGATGAGTATCATAACGTTAACAGCGAACGAAAGCAGGACATGCGGCCTCTCACCCCGATCCAACGCAAGGCAAGGCATATATAGGGTGACGGCAATGTGGTTTATAACCGAGCAAACGCGAAAAGCGAAAATGCATTGTCGAACGTGAACGATGCCGCCGGATGAGTGCTGCCGCCCATGATTTTATTAGAAAGGCATGTGAGTGGCGATAAATGTGTTGACCGGTTTTGCCAACCTCGCGACTTTCGTTACACCACATTATACGCAGGGCTCTGCTTTGTTACATCCTGGGCCAACAACCGTTGAGAGAAGTCAAACCGAAACGGCATAGGGCAGCTCCGCCTCCTAAAACGAAATTTGTTAAAGACGAAGTAAAAGACGGTGCCGGAGTTCCTCATTGAGAAGTACCAAAAGTCCGAGGATTCGATGATCTGCTAGTAGTGCTAATGCTACATCATTCCTAGGTGAAGCGAGCGCAAGAGTCGAGGCGACATGGATTAGCGACTGACAGGGCGGGAAAGTGGACGCTATACGGGAAACTAATCAAACGGCAAACTTGTGGTAAGGGCGCTTTTCGTGTGCGCTTTGCCAACATTTTGACTGCAATATAGGACAAAGTTGC
The DNA here is from genome assembly GCA_000729855.1 of Epichloe aotearoae. Lineage (NCBI taxonomy): Eukaryota > Fungi > Ascomycota > Sordariomycetes > Hypocreales > Clavicipitaceae > Epichloe > Epichloe aotearoae. Next base: position 45,062 of record JFGX01000020.1, read on the forward strand.
CGGTATAACGGAATTCGATTTCATTATCCTTTGTAGCAGATAGCATAGCAAAACAGCCTGGAGGAAAAAGTCGATTGGCCCATGGAGAAATGCGGCGCGGGACCGTCCGTGATTTCGATAAGGATAATGCTGCGCATCACATCTTGGCCCTGTAAAGCCAGTTAGCCTTCCAGGTGATACCATCATCATGGCGCTTCTAGGAGTCGGGAGTCGGTCATACTTGGCCCCTCGTAGCCATCTTCAGCGTCAAAATGGGTGCGTTAGACCATCACCCAATTTCCTGGTCACTGGACCTTGTTACATGAAATGATGTAAAAGCACGGCATGCCGCATCCTGCAGAAGCCACTTGGCCTCCGCAGACCGTGACAGCTTCCCGAATCAAATCGGAACCTTCTATCATCATCTTTTCCCCATAGAGAGTGATATCTGATAGTCTTATCTATCAGCGATTCTCGACGAGCAGAGCATGAAAGAAGATGGAGATTGGGCTATCAGAGTTTCGTTAGGCCCAGCGAACCGAAACGCTCCTGCCCACTTGCACGACGAGATCGACCACAAGCGACCGACACTTCACCGTTCGAAGCGCTCAAGTCGATGCACTAACCTGCGTTATTTTAGAATAATGCAATTGTCCTTGTCGGGCTTAGACAAGTCCCACTACAACCTATCGCGATCGACTTCCGGTATGATCCTAGTGCGGTGAAGCGTGGAACCCCTGCTGCGACAGATTCGACTTTACGAAGAACTGCGATCAGGACCACTCCACGCTGAAGGAAGATGAGAGATGATGGATGCGTGGGCATTGCGAGTTGAGTTGGCATTTATCTCTAGGATGCTTTGCAAGGGCTGAAAATCGTGGTGCAGCCAAAGCGCCACATTGTCGTGAGCATTGTTGCCAGAACGTTTTCTTTAGTAGCGGTGAAGGCGGAAACAAGGGGGTAAACCCCCAGTGAAATCCAGAAAACTGGTTTGTAAAGAACGGCCACCCGAAAAAGTAAAACTGAAAGACATTTGCGTACTGGATATGAGTGCAAGTCGCTTGTGGTAACTGCGGCTTTCCGAACGAGACCGGAGTGGCATAGAAGAACAAAGAAATGTAGGATGATACGGCCACATGCCGCCAAACAACAAGTGTGCCTTAAGATAAGAGACCCGTAATCCTTGTATGCCAAAGAGCCCCAGCATGAAGCTGTTAGGTCGTGCTTAAGTTTTACGGCGCGATACTACATCAGGTACCGGTCAGGAAACGGACCTTTTTTCATACATTAGTAGCTCCTCTCGTTCCCCAATAGCAGCAAGCGCCGACCTCACCGATCGAACATTACTTCTTCTCTTTGTTTGCGGCAACCTTGGCCGAATAAGCGCGCTTGCATGGATAGCTCCTCCGTCATGTATGGCCTAGGAGCAATATTGGTACAGATGCAGGACGGAACCGATCCCGCCCGTGCCGGAGGATGGACCACGGAGGACGGATTTTCAAGTTGTCCGCTAAAAGCCTTTTGCCCGTAGCTATCAATTGATGCATATGGTGTTGGACGGATCGCACGCCAGACGGCTTATTCAAACGCCAGGGTTTGTATATTGTCTCTTCTCACAGTAATTTCCCCGGGGAATCTGCATGGATGCGCGCACGACCGAACATGGGCTACTAGAGTGGTCTCTCCAAAAGCCTGATCGATATGCCAACAGATTGCACTCTTGTTCCCCATATATGGACGACGTAAAGTGACCGTAATTTGGTCTGAGCGCCCTCTGTTTGTGCGTACTGGTAGTAAACTCGAATCGCTGTCGATCAGCTTTGATTTCGCCCGCTGCTGAGGTCGCTGAGCAAGCCATGGTGTGATTTCAACAGACTATGCGTGTTTCGATGAGTTCCTGATTTGGGAGGTTCGGGGTACAGAATGAAGACCTTCTCAAGCGCCTCACCCCTCAGCTATTCATGATGCAACATGCCAAGAGTGCAGACTCGAGTTCAAACTAGTGCTGTGAATCTTGAAGCCCGCCGTGGACCCTTTTTGGTCTGTTCAGTCGATGGACAAACCTCTGTAGAGGGAGGAACCAATGGCAAACAACTCCCTCCATAATCCGTACAAGGGACATAAATAAAAGGCTGGTGAAAGCCACAACTTTGCATATGCATGTGAACCAAGCTTCGAAGACCAGGTATTATGTAATCCGTACCTCCCTGATCTGCAAGTATCCTTGCAAGGCTTTCTTCTGTTGGGTTTGAGCCCCGGACACATGGCCAAGGAGGGCATCTAAAGAGCCTTGCAAAGCTTCGAGCACAAAATGCTGGACGGGCTGACAGTGCGAGGGGCCTGAGCCTGCGTCTTCCAAGTTGCACCTGGAGCGGCGGGTGGACAAAGGAACATCGACACACTTTCGAAGGAGACTTCTAATGAAGCTTGTGCAACGACAGACACGAGGGTATAACCTTCGGAGAAAGCATGCCAAAGGCAAAGACCCTGGATTCTGGAGAAAGAAGCAGGAGCATGTTCCTGGTCCTTCCGTCCTTCCCAGAAGGGGTGAACACTGAAGGCGCCCGTCACGTCCCCTGCACTGCACAGTGCACAGTGCACATTGCACGGACCTTCCATCCACCTTCCACCTTCGCACGGATGGGCGATCCACGAACGACCGCATCTGTCAATCAAACCAGACGCTTTGTGACTGAAGACGACGTTGACCGAAAATTGGACAAAGATCGCGACTTGACCATCACTCCACGCCGAAGCCTCAGAAGCTGTTCGAGTTGGACACCGCAATTTGGGATTTTTTCCACTTCCGAATCGGGTCATTTTGGGTCACGAGCAACCAACGGGCGAGACTGGGGCCACAAGGAATTGACGAATCTCGGTAACAGTAGTCGTGTGTGTGTTGTGATTCGAAAGCAGAAGCCGCTGGTCGGTTACTAAACCACGCCTGTTGAATCGTCTCGTTTGTCACAACATATTGCTGGAAGAAAGAATTCCATGGGCAAACAAAAACATCTAGAGCATACCCCACAAATTAACCTCAATCTCGACGTGACAGAGCAAACCAGAACAGACCGGGGTCAGTCTAGCTTCCTTGCACCCCTTCACCTAACAAAAATGCGAGGGAATCACCAATGCAGACATGCCATGGAGGCTGGAGCCCATGGATGCCGTTTGATGGTGATTGAGTGCGCGTGATTGGTCAGCACGGATGAAGGGGGCCCGTGATGTGATTTGCCCGAGCCAATGATGATTACTCTACATCAAGGCATCGCAGCTTCTTTTCCGATGCAAAATGGGCGAAATTGGGACCGGGTACGGAGTAGTCAACTGGCAGTCGAGTCCGATGGTGAGAGTTGTGGGTGAAATGGGAACAGAATGACGCCTCGATTAGGCATCTGACTGATTTTAAATTGGGGATTCCACAACAACAGCCATCTGGGAGACTTGTCCCGGCCGTCTGACCAAATATAGGTTGTCTTAGCTTCTTGTCTCAGTTGAGAGAGAGTTTACGAACTGAGTACGGAGTACCATGCCTATCATCCACCCGGGCCTACTTCAATCGAGGGTCACGCAACTGACACACTTCTACTGCCGCACGCTTTTGCTGCTAATTATAAAGCTTTTGATTTACTCCAAAAATTAAACAGGGAACGCTGAAAGAATAACATAACTGTCTTATTCAATATTCTTAAGCTCGTCGTCTCCGCGCTTTGCTTTGAAATTCCGAGTAGTATCAAAGAGGCACAGCAAACGAATGAAGGATAGTGAATTGAGGATGCACCAGCACCAAGAACGCTTTCTCGTCGCTCCGGAGTATTTCTCATGATGCCCTGGGGCGGGCGTGGCGTACATATATCCTCTTGCCACCTTGTGGCAAAGTCAGCTGCCTCCACCGGAGCCTTGAAAGGAGAGCGAAGAAGAGAGAGTCTAAGTAGGAACGCCTCCACAAATACCGGCAACAGCAGAGACACAGCCGAGCCGAGATCGCACCAGAGCGCGTCAAGAGACCCCATTTGAGAGCTGCTGACGTACTACTTACTACTCGAGCGGGATGCAAGTCAATAGCCTATTGCGGACCATGTTTCCGGCCAGAAGAGGTGGCTGACTCCCTCTTGGTCCTCTTGACTGACGAGCCAGCCAAAACAGGGCGAGAAATCGAGCGATGGCCATCATGGGAGGAAGATAATGGATCGAATGGGTTTAGGTTGGTCACGTCACTGGGCATTCAGAATTTGGAGTTGTGGCACACCATCCATCCAATTGTCGAGTCAGAACGAACAAACGGCAAAGAGTTAACGTCGAATTGGAGATGGGGTTGGGTCTAGCAGGGCTGGATGTCATGGTAGCTGCCAATGGCACTTGATCTCTGCCGATTCATCCATTCATTCATGACTCTTGATGATCCCGATTGCTGCCGGGCATAAAGATCAAGCTTGGTTGTGGATGTCATGCAGGAAATACTTGATGGGGTTCAAGGACATGCACTGACACACAGGTAGATAGATCCACATACAGAAAGAGTGGCATATGCTTGAGCACAAAGACGTGAGTGCGGAGTGCGTGACGAAGCATTCAGAATCTGGCCTTTGCGTCTTGGGCAAAGGACCGGCCCCATGTCGCGCCTGTCGTGTTTGGAATCTGGCGTAATCTGGATGGCTGATGGGTGGGAGGTGAGGGGCGATTCACGGCGATTCACCCTGCCCTGTCAAGCCGAGTCGTCGGTGTCGATGGCAAAACGGTAAAACAGGCCTGCGGAGCAGAGTGCCAGTCTGCCAGACAAGACAAGTGACAGACAAGTGAGGTGAGTGGGTGCGGGGGTGGGGGCTGGGGGTGGATTGTAGTGTGGGACTCTGACTGTGAACAACATCTGAACATTGACATTGAGGCGTGGGCATGCGACTCGATCGACTCTTCCGGGTATGTGGTTCAAAAGAAGGTTCGAGCATTCGGTTCGCTGCCGTCGTCGCGGGTGTGGTGTGCCGTCAACAAGTCCGTCAAGTGCCCTCGAGAGGGTGTGAGCCAAGCTGGGCTGTACCAGACAGACAACATCACCTGCAGACAGCAGACAGCAGACATGGGACCTGCTAGCAGAATGGGCTCTGGGCACCACGACCATCCGCGGCCACAATCGCCATCGTGCCCATCGCCTCCTCAGCTCTACATATGCTCTACATATGTACAGTGACAGGCCAAAAGTTGTATGTACATAATGTAGCCGGCCTGGCCTGATGTGTTGTGGCGTGGCGTTGGTGTTGGTGTGGTGTGGGTGTGGTGTGGGTGTGGGTGGTGTCTGCAGGTGCAGGTGGTCGGTCAGAGCAGTTGTTGGCAGTGGGCAGTGGCGTACTCGAGCAGTGACAAGGGTCAGACACGCTAAGCAGGTACCTACAACGAAGGCAGGCAGGTAACCTAAGAACGTCTTGGCAAGTCGGCTTTTGTACTACATTTGCAACCAACTTCTCCAACCCAGATTCACTCTCTTCTTCTCTACAACATCCCACAAAACCTCTCCTCTCCCTCCCCCCTCGGGCCTCTCGTCACTGCGGTGCAAGAAGAGCAATCTTTTGTTCCTGCCTGCCCATTCGTTTGCATCTCGCCAGCTGCTGCCAATTGACTTTGGCAGGGCAATGGTTTGCTCCAGGTGATTTGCCTCTTCCCCATCTCTCTCTGTACCTCCTCCGTCACACCCAGCTATTCCGCTTTGCTCGGGGGTTTTTTTTCTTGGCGACTTGCCTGTCTCCTCTTTTCTTTGCTAACTCTCCAGCTGCTTCTAGTTCGCCATGAGCATCACCGACGAGAACCAGCCTCCCGATTCGAGAGACTCCGGGTCTGCAACTGATGTCGTTAGCCGAGGCGATGCCATTCTTCGCCAGACTCAGTATATCTATGCCCTGATTCTTCTCGCGTTTGTAACAGGAGCTGCCTGGTACAGCGTATACAACGCCAAGAAGGAAGAGGACATTGTTCATTCCACACTTAAAGGACCCGGCGGCAAGCCACTGCCCATCACGAAGCGTAAGAGGCGAGATGATGGTGAGCGCAAGCTGGGGCCCCGTTTCGGCCCAACAGCAAAAAACGTTTTCCGTTATCTGGTAGCCGTCATATTTTTAAGCTACGTCGGTACGGGTGTGTCCATGTTCGTTCATGCTTTTTGGCATGAAAACCCCTACAAATGGTCCAAAGAGGGCTTGCCATGGGCAGGTGAATGCAGTGTGGTACGTATGCCTGTCGCCTTCCCCTCTTCATATCTATTTGTGTCCGCGTTCATACAAATTTCACATGCGCGTCTGTATGAATTGATACTTGAATACATGTGTATACACACGTTCAAGAGGAAAAAAGAAAAAGGAAACGGCCCCACCCATACCGGTTATGCTTGACACTTCTGGAAATTGAGGGAGTCGCCGGACTCATCCCAGTACGCGGAATCGTTTCTTGATTTGGCTAACATGTTTACCTCACCCTAGGTCCATGTCATAGGGTCCACCTTCTTTTACCTATACATTCTCTTTTCGCTCTTCGATTGGAAAAAAGGTCCCAACATCATACATCTTGCAACTTGGATCTTGGGCCTCTTTGGTGAACTGACGCTCTTCATCACGACTTTCATCGCTGCCGCCGACTGTCACTTTATCCGTTCAAATCGAACTGCCGATCTTCGTAATGACAAGACTTGCATAGATTACTGGACCAAGATTGACTTGGTCTTGTACTTTGTTCGTTTACTACACCTTTTGGCACTCATTAGCCTTTTCTGTATCGCTTGGTTCTTCAAAGTCAAACGCCGAGACCACGAAGTCGAGGCTGCAAATTGTACGGAGTCCACACCGCTGCTAAATGGATGGACAGCCGGCACGTACGAAACGAACGCGACGACGGAGGGGCAGGCTTATGGGTCTCAAGAACGACGATCTCGCAAACGAACACTGTCAAGTGCGACACGGGCCTCCGCCTATGGCACTTCACGAAAAGAGGATCAAGCGGCTTTCTATCGTCCCGAGAAGCTTCCTCGCCGAACCTGGTGGGAGTACGTTCGTGGATACTCTCTGTTCTTTCCATACTTGTGGCCGAAGGACTCTACACGACTGCAACTTCAAGTGCTGCTGTGCTTCATTCTCGTGGTCATTCAGAGACTGGTCAATGTGTCGGTTCCTTGGCAAATTGGTAAAGTTGTCGACCACTTAGACCAGGCAATCCGAGATGTGCGTCGTGGGGAGCCACTCACGACGGACAACTTCCCACTCCGAGACTTGGTGACTTTGGGAGTGCTCTGGATCTTGCAGGGTCCGACAGGCTTGTTAGGGGTCTTGAGATCCCTCCTATGGATCCCCGTGTCGCAATATTCCTACAGAGGATTGACGACAGCAGCCTTCAACCACGTCCATTGTCTCAGTCTTGACTTTCACTTGTCGAAGCGTACTGGCGAGGTTCTGTCCGCCTTGAACAAGGGCTCAGCCATCAATCAGTTTCTTGAACAGGTCACATTTCAAGTAATTCCCATGCTATTCGATTTATTTCTCTCCATATTCTTGTTCTACAGAATGTTTGGGCCGTTTTACGCCGAGCTGAACCTGGTCAATATTTGCTGGTATTTGTACATGACCATCAAGATGGCTTCCACACGAGCCGACCAAAGGCGTGAAATGACGAACGCGGACCGAGAGGAGGAAGCCGTCAAGAATGACTCCATATCGAGTTATGAAACTGTCAAGTACTTCAACGCGGAAGAGTTCGAGTCCCGGCGATACCAAGACAAAGTCGCCGTGTTCCAGCGAGCTGAGGCAAACGTCCAGATGGGCATGGTTCTAATGAACATTTGCCAGACTCTTGTTTTCAATCTCGGAAGGATTGTGGCTACCTTGGTCTGTGGCTGGCAAGTCGCCGTGGGCGTGCGAACACCCGGAAATTGGTTCACCGTGGTGGCTTACTTGACACAGCTCCAGGGTCCATTGAATTTTTTCGGAACCTTCTACAGAACTGTGCAACAGGCCATGATATCTGGCGAGCGCCTTCTGGAGCTGTTCAAAATTCAGCCAACAGTTGTAGACTCCCCAAACGCGGTCCCGCTGGAAAACTTCCGTGGTCACGTCCGGTGGAAGAATGTGAGCTTTGCTTACGATAGGCGCAAGCCTGCGTTGCGCAACATTAGCTTCGATTGTGCTCCGGGAACCACCACTGCTTTCGTTGGTGAGTCGGGCGGCGGCAAATCTACCCTCTTTCGTCACATGTTTCGTTATTATGACTGCGACGAGGGTAGCATCGAATTTGACGGCAAAAATGTCAGAGACCTCACAATCGACTCGGTTCGTAGGCAGATTGGAGTTGTTCCACAGGACACGACTTTGTTCAACGAGTCTCTGATGTACAATCTCAAGTACGCAAACCCTTCAGCCACGGAAGAAGATGTCTTCGCGGCATGCCGAGCCGCAAGCATTCACGATCGCATCATGAGCTTCCCAGATCAATACAACACGCAAGTCGGAGAGCGTGGGCTGAGGCTCAGTGGAGGCGAGAAACAGCGTGTTGCCATCGCTCGAACAATCCTCAAGGACCCCAGAATCATCATGTTGGACGAAGCGACTTCAGCTTTAGACACACACACTGAGCAAGAGATTCAGGACAATGTGTGGAATATAGGAGAGGGCCGTACCCTCCTGATTATCGCGTAAGTCAATTGCTCAATCACGGCGTTGTCGGCGATTGTTGCCTTGGTCTAACTCATGTCTGTCCCTTGTTGCTAACGAAACTTATCAAATTACAGACATCGACTGTCCACCATTACTCACGCTGATCAAATTGTCGTGCTTCATGCCGGCGAGATTGTCGAAAGGGGGACTCACGATGAGTTACTTGACGCCAATGGACGATACGCCTCCATGTGGGAAAAGCAGATCCGGGCTGAACGGGCTTTGGACGCTGCCCGAGAGGCGCATCTGAAAGCCGCAAGGGCGATGAGACGAGCTAACATGGGGTCAAAAACGCCAGATGAGGCCACTATGGAAGATTATCACAGTATGGGCTCCTCCGGAACGCTCTCTGGTAATGCCACGAGTCGTGGTAACCGAGGAGAAGAGACAACTTCGGCATCCTCGTCCGCATCTGGGTCGTCAGCTTCGTCTGATGCTGAATCTACACATACCGAAGAACACACGGACGAGCAGGGGGATGATCAGCACCAAACTTGAATTCGACCAAATGTATTGCATGAATGCCCTTTCATAGGAGTGAGATGCATGCTCCTGCTGGGGATTGCTGCATACAGACTGACTGTTGAAATGTGCAAAGCTTTGGCCACGGCCCAGCTTTCGAACTTGTTCATGACCACGAAAGACAACGCACGCCCTGCAACGTCTTAATTAATCTCGCAATTCTGCCATCGTTTCACGATGGACATCGCATCAAGACTGCATTGGACTGGCGTTGGGAGCAAGTCTTTTTTCTTCAATTTTTCTTCCCTTTTTCACATTGTGCTTTTTTTTTTCGGTTCGCGTCAGAGTGAGGCGACTCTCGACTATTTTAGTCAGCCTAATAATTCGAAGACACGACGTCTACCACCTTGGGTGTTGCATGAGCGCTGGACTAGGGACGTGGTTGATAATGATATGATCTGTTTTCTGGCCATTGGGCCCATTTGTGTCTTATTATCTTGTTTTCCCTTTCTATGGTCTTTTGTCCTTCCTTCTATCAGTCTCTCCGGCGCGGATGGTGAAAAGAAAACTAAAACAGTACGCACACGCACAAGCACACACCAATACATGAGAAACGGAAAATGGAAAACGGAAACGGAAATGGAAATGGAAGGGAAAGGGGAAAGGGGACAGGGAAAGGGAGAGCGCGTTCGGGAGAGGCCCTCATGTTCAGAAACGCGGAAGGGAAATAGCTACTCACACAGCGGAGTTCAGCGGATTTGGCATTTTGATACTGGTATTTGGCATTATTTAGCTCTCTTCTCCAGCAGTAGCCGACGCGACGGACCAGGAATTGACCAACTCTCACGAACATGAACAACTGCGCACGTTTGAAAGTGAGGCTGGCCACGACTAACATCAATCTAGTTAGCTCACCCACGATTTAGCTTTATTCCTCCATTGCAGCCTATCCAGGAGGCACCAGTACGACATCCGGAGAAGTTCATGATGGAAGTCACAGATTACCGGGGTCGTATTGACTCAGTCTACTGTTGACTTTGCCATGTATGGATGACTCTTTTTTCTAGTTGTAATCTGCTTCAGCTACATGTTGACCAAGCCGGGGCTGCCTCACGCATGCATGTTTTATTTGCAACCCCCGGGTCAGAGAATGGGTCGTCTTCCGTGTTGAAGCCATTAATTTGCGTCCCTCACCCCCCTCACTCACCCCTCTCACCCACCCCCTCTCACCCACCCAGACCCAGACCAACCAACAATCGATGCCATGTGGCGTCAACAAGCTTCCTTGCTCGCGACGTTACCTCTGAATTCCTCTGAATTCCTCCTCATACACCGTGTCGTGACCCTCTACTTGTCTACTCGAAAAGATGGCCCGTGTGTCGCAATCCTCGGCCATTTCAGAAACGGCTGCATCATCTCCTGAGGCGGCTCTGGCAGAATTGACACAACTGCTCTTGAGATTGGAGCAAAACGTCCTCCATCCCACGCCCGAGCGCGAGCGACGACTCAGAACAAGCGAGTACGAGAGAAGCAGAGTAGAATCGGTACGGCCTGCCTGAAGGTCGCCCGAGACGCGTGCTTGTGCATGAAGGGACTAACAAATATGGCATAGAATCTGGGTCATGCGCGCTCCGTTTTGACCAAGCTCGAGCAAGATGCCCTGCAGGTCAAGGCGCCAACGAAAAGAATCGAAACGCAAAACATCCTGAACATCAACCGGGACAGGCTGGAGACGCTGTTGGACCGATTGCAAGATTTGAGACAAGTGAGACAGCGACGGCGACGGCGACGAATTCTACGGGTATTTCGGCAATTTCGCTGACAGCTGACATGGGAGCACAGATGGCAAATGACGAAGATGATAGCTCAGACGAGGAGGACCTCCTGGCAGGCATAATTCAGACACCCAGCGAAAGCATCGACTCTCTATCCTCAGATGCGAGAGACGTGCCTCAAATAGTCGACACTCCCTCTGATTCTGTTTCTCGCGAACCCACGCCCACGCATGAGTCCCCTCGATCATCATCACACTCTGCTCAACCAGCTGCTCAACCAGCTGCACCACCACCGTCCTCCTCGCCAGTCACACAAACCACGCAGGAACTCCGGTCTCGCTCGTCTGCACAGCCCAACATATCATCGAAATCGACATCGACATCGACATGGCCGCCAGCACATACTAGTGCTCGCGCCGCCCTGTTCGCCAGCCGCCGCGGGCCCGCCGAGCCACAGACGTCCACAGCCACAGCCGAAACAATACTCGACCAGCAGAGAGCAGAGCAAGACTCGCTCTCCGAGTCGATTCTCAGAATGGCCAGCGCGCTGAAAGCGAGCTCCCAGAAGTTCTCTTCAACCCTGGACGCCGACAAGGACGTTGTTGAAAAAGCGGGAGAGGGAATCTCCAGAACGGAACAGAGCATGGAGACGGCAAGAGGGAGAATGGGAACGTTGAGAAGGATGACGGAGGGCAAGGGCTGGTGGGGGCGAATGATGCTGTTCGCGTGGGTGTATGGCCTTATGGTTGGGCTGCTGTTGCTGGTTTTCGCGATGCTTAAATTGAGATTCTGACAATGGGGCGGTTGGGCAAATATCGATTTGACTTTTGTACGATATCACGTCGGAGGTATTGTTCATTAACGAATAACGATTATAGTTTCCTTTTGTACTAATCGTACTAGGCATTTGAAAATTCCCGAACCCTGTTATGTTTTATGTGATGGAACCGATGCGGTCCCATTTCGAACCGAGCATGCGCCGTCGTTTTGCTCCCATGATATGAAAATGCCGTGCTGAAACTAGCCCTTTTCTCAATCCTCATCCGAGGCCGCCATATCGCCCATGCAAACATCGTTATCATCATCATCAGACGTCAGTTCAAAACACGGTCCCTTCTTGTCCTCCCCGTCAGACGAGCTCGTGTTGGGAGAACCTCCAAGGATCTCGAGGTCGTCCTGATCTTCACTGTCGCTCCATTCCATCTCGACACCACCCGACTCCATGTCACTAGCATCTTTGCCATCGATCAAAGACCAGTCGACGCCATCATCTTTATCGTCGTCGTCGTCCTCCTTCGCCTGGAGCATCGCATCACCAACTGCCTCCGTCCCAATCTCCCCATCATCCTGACCCAATTGCTCCCCGTTCGCCAGAGCAGGTAGTCCTCGCAGCGCGGCATTCAATTCCCGGCTCATGGTTGCAGAGAACAAGCCGTTCCGCCCAACAGGCTTGCCGCGATTCTTTCAAACAAGACCAAACGCCACGTCAGTCGGGATTTTGCAACAAGTCAGGGCCAGCAGCGGAGGGAGGGGGGGAGCGTCAACAAACCGGCGGCGTATACGAAAAGAACGAGGCAGGCATCGTGCCATGGAGAACGACCCGATCCTCCCATTGAATCCCCGTCTTGGCGCGGAAGAAGCGCCTAAAGTGGCCGAACTCGTCGTCGAACATTCCCGAGCAGTCACTCTGTCGGAAGTAGGCGGGGTGCGCGTCGCCCTTGCGGCGGAAGTATTTGGCCGCGAACAAGAACAGAGGCGGTCTGGCTATAGATTCAAAGAGCTTTTTTTTTTTCCCCTCGTCAGCCCCCCCCCCCCCTTTTTTTTAAGCAATTTTATATTTCATGGATGTGGGAAATTTGGCACCTACGTAGAGAACGTGCCGCTCCTGATGTCCCGACTCGAGATGATTCTCACGAACCAAGCTGACTTGGTACCGAAAATTGTAATCATCGTAGTGCACGCGGTAGAGATCTACACACCAATGTTCTGTCGTGAGCGAGTGAGAAAATTGGCGACGGGGGTTTTTCCCTTTCCACGTACTCGTGTTTACAAATCTCTCTGCCAGATACCTGCCTCTCTCGATGCGTTCCCTCTCTCGCCTCGTGGCCTCTTGTTTCTTGAGCATATGTCTGTAGCAGTACTTTGCGACCTTTTCGACTCTTCCTGGGCCGGCAGATAATTCGAACCAGTCAAAGTCGACAATCTTCAATCTCTTGCGCTTGAGGCCTTGTCTTACTATTCATGGCAAGGTAAGAAGTCGGTCAGTCAGTTTTTGGCAGGGAAAATGCTGGAATGAGAAGAGGGGGGGGGGGGGGTTTATTTGGCCGACGAACCTCGTGGAACTCGTTGCTTAAACTGCTCCTTTGTGCAAAGCAAATGCGTGACATGCTCGTCCAGCTCGTGCGCGAATCTTCCTTTGCGAATCTCGGTCCAGTGCTTGAGTTTGTCTATGGTTAGTCCGTCGGGAGGCGGGCCAGCTATGGCGATGACTTTGTGCTTGAATTTCTGGGAGGCCATGTTTGGCTTGATTGACAGGCTTTGAAAGCCGCTTTTTTATGACGGTGGAAAAATGGAATGCTGAATGAAGAAGAGGGATAGGTCCGTCACTGGGATAAAGATGAGGACATTTTTGGGGGAGGCAAGAAGATTGCGAAACTTGTTGCTGGTTGTGCTATGAGAGCTGGGGGTGAGAGACGGAATTTGTGTAGACAGTTGCTGAGCGGTTGGCAGGAAACAGGTTCACGGGCGACAGCAGAAAAGGGATTTGTGAAGAGCAAAGGTCTTGCCCGTAGGGAGTGAGAACTAGAGATACACATGTTCTATTTTTTATCGAATCGCTTTCGCGGCCTTGACGAAAGCAGCAATCTTGGCCAAACTTTGCTTCCCATCCTCCTCGACACCACTGCTGACATCGACACCAATGACACGGTCACTGAACTCCCCGAGAGCATTCACTGCTTCCGCGACGTTGTCTGGGTTCAAGCCCCCGGCCAGGAAGATCCTCAAATCAGCGTCGATTTCCAAGGCAGCCTTCACGTCAGATAGGTCCAGCAGCTTCCCAGACCCGGCACCAGAGTCAAGCAAGGGTACTGTGTGGTAACCGCGCAATCCGATGCCCACGTGGCCAGGCTTGAAAGCTCGAATGACTGGGACAGGAATGACCTTGGCCCATTCGATGGGCTCGTCGCCGTGGAGCTGCACCAGATCAAGATTGTACAGTCTCTGCTTCTCCAAAACCTCACTCAGCGGCTGGTTTTGGAAGATACCAACGAGACGCGTTCCTGGGCCTTGAAGCCTGTTCGCTGCCGTAACAAAGTAATCAGTGGCACTGGTCTCTGGGATAGAATCTTCGATTCTGTCACCAAGATTGTTGCCAGAAGCATGTACAGCGTCGGCAATGGCCAGTGCTGTCTCATGAGAGACGCATCGCTTGGTTCCAGGGACTAGACAGACTCCGACAAAGTCGGCTTTGGACTCAACGGCCTGCTTTGCCGCTTCGGCACTTCGAGTCCCGCAAATCTTGACGAATAGAGGCTTTGGTTGTGTCTTCTTCTGTTCTGAAGGCTTGGAGCCTGTGCAAAGCTCTGTGATGAAAGCACCGGCATCTGGTGCTCGCATGATTGACTCGCCAACAAGGACTGCATTGACACCGTCATTCTTGCACATCAACACATCCTTGTGGCTATTGATACCACTGAGGGCGCATATCAACGTATTGTCGGGTACCATTTTCCGCAATCGGCCAGTCGTGCCCAAGTCTACTTCGAAACTCTCCAAGTTCCTGTTGTTCACTCCAATGACTTTTGAACCAAGCTTCACTGCGGTTTCCATTTCCTCGGCTGTTTGCACCTCAACCAACGGTTCCATTCCCAGCGATTGAGAGTACTTGTACAGTCGCTCGAGCACTTCAGTGTCGAGCATCTTTACTATCAGTAAGACTGTGTCCGCTCCAGCCAGTCTTGCTTCCAAGATTTGGTATTCGTCAAAGATGAACTCTTTTCGCAAGATAGCCGGTCTGTTTGGCATGCCATCTAGTACCTGTCTGACGGCGCGCAGGTCCTCGATACTACCCTTGAACCATTCGGGCTCGGTCAGGACTGAAATTACACTGGCGCCAGCTAGTGCGTACTTTCGCGCTTGCACTGGTGCATTGATTTCAAGAGCGAATACGCCCTTGGATGGTGATCCTCGCTTGATCTCGGCCATGAGAGCTACATCGAACGGCGATTGCTTGAGTCGGGCAACAAAAGGGACCTGTGGAGGAGCACATTTTAAGTCATACGCGGCTTGAAGGTCGGACATCCTTTGAGAAGGAATCCCTTTTTGAAATGCAACGGCAGCTTTGCGAAGTATGTAAATTCTCCGCAATATGTTGCTCTTTTCCGGCTCAGCAGCAACAGCAGCGCCGTTGGTGGATGCCGATTGTTGGGGCTGCTCATTTTCCTCCCAGGTGCCGCCCTGCATATGCAGAAAGTTCTTGATGATTTTGCGCCCATGAGCAGTGAGAATGCTCTCCGGATGGAATTGCACTCCTTCCACGGCGAATTTCTTGTGACGCACACCTTGAATGATGCCTGGCGAGCCGTCATCCTTGGCCACCCAAGACGTTACCTCCAAACAGTCAGGCAGCGTCACATGAGCTCCTGCCAGAGAGTGATATCGAGTCACAGGAAGGTCTTGATCCAAGCCGGCAAAGACGCCCTTGGAGTCGTGAGTAAGTGGCGAAGTCTTGCCGTGCAACCACTCTCCGGCGGATACAACTTCACCTCCATATACGTCGAATATGCATTGGCTGATTACTTACTATTAGTATTTTTTATTATTTTTTCTTTGTTTTTAGCTGATGCTGTAGGGGATTTGCCTTCACTTACAGTCCCATGCATACACCAAAGATGGGAACCTTGCCGGCGAAATGTCGGATAGCATCCCTGCTCACGCCGGAATCGGTGACGGGATGGCCTGGCCCGGGACTAATAATGAGCTGTGTTGGGTTTTTCTTGATCAATTCCTCCACAGTGATCTGGTCATTTCTGAAGACGTGAACCGTAGCTCCCTCGAGAACGAGATATTGGTAGATGTTCCAAGTGAAAGAATCGTAATTGTCGATAAGGATGACGTTTGATGCTGTTGCCACCCGAGGTGACGGCTCAGGTTGGTGGGGTGAATGATCAATCAGAGAGGGAGTCGACATGTTTATAAAGAGGGCTTCAGAGCCAGCTGTACTGGGTTGTGTTGTTTAAAGAAAGCTCAAATATCGCCAACACGCTCCAAGTAGTATGGCTGGCAACAATGGTTATTGAGCTCGATGATGAAGTGAGTCGGAAGACGGCGAGGGCCAGCTTTTGAGCGCTGCTCGACCATGAGTGATGGGAAAAAAGTCGCAGACCACAGTCTGGCGACGTTTTTATGCACTGTATTTCTGTAAGTGCCCGAGTAGCATAATGGCGAGTTATTTGTTCCACATGTGCCTGAAGTCCGCAAGATTGAGTAAGCGCCTGCATGATGGATGAATTCGAATTTACCGCAGTTACCGCAAGGGAACTTGAAACTTGCCGCTTTCAACGTGATGCAGTTGGGTTTTATCCGCTCGCAAGGGTTGTCGATGTACACAGTGCGCAAATCCGTCCGGTCCTGCCGTCCCTACTGGCGCAAGTCGCTGCAAGTCGCTGCAAGTCACTGCCGGGGGCGGCCGAGCCGGCTGAACTTCGGGGTGGTCGGTCCCCTGGAGCTCCAGCCAAAAAAGTTCATGAGCTTCTCTCTGCTGTTATTGGCAGGTCGTTGATTGTTGGGTTCGTGGCTTGGAGCGCGTCAACATCATCACATTTTCCCCATCACCCATCCTTCCCAAGGTGATGCATCGCGTGCCACTGCCACTTCATTGACGCTCGTGGCAATGGCGCCGGTGTCTGATAGTAAATACTTTCCCTCCCTGGGAGATTGTCTCTCGGGCGAGCGGGTGCTTTTGTGAGCTTCCCAACTCAAACACCTTTGCTAGGTCAAGTCTCTTGCTAACATTTGACTCTTCAGGTCTTGGAAACATGTCGCTACGGCGCTGTCCGATGATTCTGGAAGGAGACAAAGGAGCGCAGAAGTAATCGATTTTCTATCCGACGAATATCTTCACACTCTCTTGAAAGATCCAGCCATTGTCTTTGCGCCGCCGAATGAAGCTACCAAGAAAGACTTCGAAACCAGAACAGCTCCGGCCAACTTGATCTCGGCGGCGACTGAGCGACACGACACCAAATCCCTCAAAGACGACGTCGAATGGCTGAGCAGGAGCGCAAAACTTAATTTGGTTGCTGCATTGCGCATTGCTGTACTTGAGCTCCAATCTCGGCCCTCTTTACACCTCATCGGGCCGCTGTCATCCCAAGATGCAATGAATCTACAGGAAGCGGCTGGCATTCAAAATGGTCACAGGACATCTTTCATGAATGACCTGGGTGCCGGAGCAGCTCTCGATGCTGATGAGATATCCACCGACTTCGAACAAGCCGACTCCAGAAAGCGCCGGCTATTTGACGTTTTCTTGAGCGAACGACGATACTACATGCTGACTATGGACTACGTGCAAGCCATCAGGTTGTACGGGAGATTGCCGATTTTTGCACTTGGTTGCGAAAAGTTGGTGCCGCTGTATAGGCTGCAAACATCAACAAATGTCAAGGATGAAAGCGTTTCGTTTCTCTCGGCCTACCTCAGGACGGTTACCTCGAGCATGACGAGCTTGGAAGCTGGCCTGAGATCAATTACCGACGACAAACTAATACTTCAGGACGACATCGAGCTCAATTGGCTAAGAACTTTGCTCACTGAAGTTATACATTCGCTCTCAGTCGTATTTCAAATAGTAGACAGTCTGGGTACTGATTTTCCACCGTCGAGCGTGATCAATCAGTGGTTTTCGCTCATGGATATGTACAACTTTTTTGACACCATTCAACCTGTTCGTATCCTCCCTCAACGCTGGGCCCAGGGGGGGGGAAACTTAAAACTGATTCCATTTTCTCACAGATTAATGAAGCTATTGGGGAATTGATGATGCCTTTGAAAACGTTGGCGGTGGGCGTCTCTATAAGCCTTCTTAAGCCAGCTCGATCCTTGACATTCTTGGCTGAAAGAGAAGAGGACCCAATTCCGTCCGATGACATGTATGATTCCTATCTGATTTTGTCGGATGTCCTGGAACAAGTACACAAGAGTGTGATCAATGCGGCAAGTATGGACTGCGAAAGTGCGACGCCGGTAATATTCGCATGGACGCTTCTCCTTCATCGCATGAACGTGTCGTATCAGAGCCGAACCGAAAAGAGAGACAATCTTCTGCAACAGAATGCCCGCGAGACGTTTGAATCTGGTGGTGCGATTCGACCAATGGCACGGCGAAACTCTGCTGGAAGTATATTCTCTATCGAATCTTCCAAGTTTGATGGCTTTCTCGAAAATATGACCTCGGCAAAAGATCAGCAAGTTGTTGAGCAGCTTGCATCGGGAGCCACGGCACATGGAAGAGTTTTCGACATCATGGCTAATATGGCAGCTAGTCTGGGACCATCGGCGGAGGGAAGCATGACTCCGTTGCTAAGTGCCCGCCTGAGACACACTTTCCTCGAACTTCTCAAGGTCTCGTACCCTCTCGTGGGCTACCAATCAGAGCCTGTCAGCTCTCTTCTCGCCCAATTATCTCAAGGCCGGGAGTATTGGCAACTGCTGCCAGAACAGGAATTGGCCGTGTCGCAAGATGTCCTGACAAGCATGCTACAAGATGATTACACCATGGAATTTTATTTTCAGCAGGCACTTGATCGATACCCATACGAATTTCTGCCATTCATCGGCATGTGCAGAGCTCTCTGTACTGCCGCTAGCGACTCATCCGACCAAAATAGATCCGACTTCATCCTATCTTTGCTGAGAGCCACTCCGACAATAACCTTCACGCTTCCAGATTCTTTCCAGGCATATGAACTGGTCCAAGAGGACGAGAACACTAATGCATTCGTCCTTTTGGAGGAAGTCCCGCTCATAGCCTTGTCTTCCTCATGGAGTAGACGGTACATTGAGGACGATGCTTACAGACTTCCTGTCGGAAGTTATGGGAGATTCATCACTGATACTGGCAGAGTGGTTCTCATGGATTACCTTCACTCATCGTTGTCTTTACTTGGACGACAGCTCGAGATCAACCTCGCCAAGGAGGGTTACAGATGCGAATTGGGCATGCTCCAGCCAGAAGAGATTGCTGAAGTCATTTCACTTTTTGCAACGCTCTTTCGAATGGAGTATCTGCGCTCGGGCCCACGGTCCAGTCTGAGTCTTGTCCTCGAGGGGAGTGACCTCTTGGCCGAAATGAGCAAACACATCAGCGGCGGTAAGGATGTCGTTACTGTCATATGTGAAACCATGGACTACTTTATGCAAGATGAACTCGCCTTGAGCGAGGAGGCTGCTATCAATGTATTGACTGCATGTGTCAAGTTTCTGCATTCAATTCTGCCCTCCCAGCCGAGTCGGGTTTGGTCCTACTTGGCACGAAGTGAAATGCTCAACTCCGAGTCGAGAGCAGGGAAGTTGGCCAAGATCACGGGCAACCTCGACTTGGTTTCGGAGAGATTCGAGTTCTTAAAGTCATCACTCCTGCTATTTTCCGAGCTGATTGACACTGCCATGACCTCAGCTGTCCAGCGTCGGGCAGGAAACAAACTTGCCTCCAGACAAAAGACAGAGTTGAATCCTTGGCTGGGCACAGCAGACAAGGTGCTGACTAAAGTTAGCATGGCCATCGCACACGCTTCGGTAGACGTGTTCGAGAGCACATCCACTTGGCGCTTCGATACAGAAAACAGTCGCACATCGTTACTGGATAGCGTTGTTCCTGTTCTGGACAAACTGGTGGTATATAGCTACAGCATGGGCGAGTCACCGACTTCTGACTGCCTTGTTTCCTGCCTGCGCCCAGCGGCCTCCTACATCATCGACTGTTTTATGACGCCAGCAAGCGGCACACTTCGATTCCAGCCCATACTCTCCTCGCTCATCACAGCCTTCACAAGGGCCGACACAACCATTTACCCTACCCGCAACTCGATTGCCTTGCGTCAAACAAACTCCATGCTGCGCTTCTCGAGCACCCTCCTACGGGCCGCAAAGTACTTGGAAAAGTCGTCCGCCATGATTGAGACATATCTTTTCAAAAGTTCTACTCTTTTGGCCCGCTTGTGTGCTGCATCTGACATGTTCAGAGCTGCGTCTATTAATCTGCTTGAAGCGCTCGTGGTCAATGCAGCCTCTGACGCGTCAGATCCCCCATCACTTCTTGGATATCTGGGACCTCAAGTCTCCAAGTCCTTCCTCCAAGTTCTAGCATATCTCGGCCGGCCTTTCAATCTGGCTTTGGAGGTTGGCACAATATGGAGATTCTTCTCTTCCATTCTCCGCAACAAGCAGCAATGGATGTCAAACTGTCTGTTAACCGGGCAAACCCCGCGGGAAGCTATGAAGCAAGACAATAAAAAGAGCGAGCTCTCGGCGGACTCGGTCTTTGCAACAGCGCTCAGGAAGCTGAAGAAGCTGAAAGAACTTGAAGCGAAAGAATCCTTGGCCATATTGGACTTTGTCGCCTCAGCCCAGAACTACTGGCCCTGGACGATATTTACCCTTCTCAAAGACACTTCCTACATTGATGGACTGCGGGCTTATGTACGCGATCTCAAACCATCGCACTTGACAGTCAAAACCGATGCCATCCGGACGAGCATTGACGCTAGGATTGCGGCCTATGTTGCTGAGACTTTAGCCATGCAACTGTATCATTCAAGACACCAGGGCGGGCCAGATGCATTGGCAAAGAGCCTTGTTGCAGACCTGGATTACTACCTGCGTGATGGAGTGGAGGTGGCAGGGTACAACAAATCTCTGCACAATAATTTCGCCAAAAACTTTTCCAACAAATACGCGGGCTGCTCACTAGACAACTTCAAGCGAACACTGCTGGAACCTCGAGAATTGGGCAAAAACTACTACTATGACGTAGAGCGAGCTGACCACATGTTGAGGTATGATCCTGGTTGGCTTGGGCGAAAGGATAATGGGTTCAAATACGAAATGGAGCTAGCAAATGCAAACCTGTCGTTGGTCGATGCTCAGATAGTAAGTTTCTTGCTTACCCCTTCCTTGCCTCATCCGTCGTGTCGCGCCCCCTAATCACTATCTTTCCAGGCCTTGTTCCATGCCTGGGAATTCTTGTTGGTTGAATTAAGCACCAGCCTACCAGACAACGAAACTGTGGCGAAGCAAATGCTCCAAGTTGCGCAACAGTGCTTGAACGCGAACCAAGGCGTGCCTGGATCTGAGAGTATATTTATCAAATTAATCGATGCACGGGCAAGCTTGGCCTTGGTCTTGGTCCAGAGGCTTGCTAAGCTGTCCGTCGCTGTGCAGGACATCAACCAATTGCTAGGCACCCTTGTTGGAACAATCCACGGCGTTGAAGAACCATTTGGTAAAGGATCCATCGCTTACTATCGCACGCTGCTGAAAGCCCTGTTTGTCACTCTTAGATCATATCACCATTCTGCAAACAAGGGCGTTTCCAATTCAGCGGTGGATCTAGGCGGCTCAACGGTCACAGTGACACAGACTGTGCTCAACCTCCTGGATCATGTGGTTGGAAGGGGATTTCGCACGCTCGTGAGCCTCGTTCACGACAATGCCTCTGAGATTTCCCCAGAGGATCTGGCTTTGTTGACGGCCATCCTGCAAGCCTGTCTGAGCCTACCGAACATGGATCAGTCCCAAACACAGATTCTGAACATCATGGCAGCACACGACGTGGTCAATGCAGCTACCTCTTTGTTCTCGTGGGCCGACAAATTGGCACATCAAGGCGATCCGGTTTATGGCGAATTAAGCGTCCTTTTCCTGCTGGAGCTCTCGACCCTGCCCCTGGTCGCTGAGCAATTGGCCTGTGATGGTGTTCTCAGCAGTTTACTGTCCGCAAATCTGGCCAAGTACATGCTCAGATCCACAGTTTCCCCTTTTGCAGACGCGCCCGTCGCACAAAGATGTTATGCCATCTGGGTAAAGGGTTTCTTGCCACTGATGCTCAACCTGCTCGCAGCTCTTGGCGCCACTCTCGCCCCTGAAATCACCTATGTGCTGAATCAGTTTTCTCATCTGCTAGACGCCAGTGCGGATCGCTTCAAGGCACCCGGGGCATCTCGAACGAGATCAAACTCTTCACCGCAGTATCTCACTCTGCTAGCCGCTTCTGAGATACACTCCTTGGCGCTGCTCACTAGAGTCATCTCGGCGTTGCGAGCAAACAATAACAGAGACATCCCAAACATTGAATGGGACGCAACCAGTGTCCTGGAGAATGTTGAATTCTGGCTATCGAGTAAGAGGTTACTCAAAGAGCGGCTGTTGCCGTTGGGAGCCCGCGAAACAGACTGGAAAAATACTCGCAGAGAACCGGGGATCGCGGGTGGCAGTGAGAACATACTGGAGGAAAAGGTGGTCTCGCAGCTCGAGACGGTAAGAGACGTTCTGAGTGAAGAGCTTGAGAGTTGAAGCCGAATTCGATTGGACTAGTGGATGGCCCAAGTATCGGCGTGGGTGGATTATCGTTGTTGTTTCTTTTTCTGGCACCGGGGAACTCAGAAAGAAGCAAAGATGAACCTTATTGGGCAGTGAAGAGGAGCATTTTGATAGATGGCGGGACGTACTGGGACCAGGCGTTGGAATAAAATGGGCCGCATTATTAAAGAGTAATTTCTTGTAAAAATCGAGACAAGTGTGGCGAGTCTGATATATATATATAGCATATTAAACCAAGATATTGACAAAACTTGCAGTCAGCTGACGCGCGGAACCAGTGATTGAAATGAGAAAGCGCTCGCGTCATGCAAGAGATGGAGATTTTGTTCGCTGATTTTCAACAAGTCAGGACCACGCACTATGACAGTGCTAAATCCCGCCCGATTGTGCAACTTGTCCCGTTGCCTCCATACAAGTACAGCCCATCTGATCGCAATAAATGCTTATCCCAGCGCCCATGAATTCCACATCCCAGGAACAATGTTGCGCTCCTCCCTGATATCATACATGACCCTCCCTGAATGCCATGGTTACATGCCCTACACCTACGGGTTGTTCCAGCAGAAGAAAAATCCTCCTCTTCACGGTCCCAACGCTTCCCAGGTTTTCGGTGCTTCTCAACCCCAGTTCACACACAGTTCCGTCCCATCGAGGCACATCACTTATTCTGCATCTGCTGCGTGAGCTGCGCATTGTGTTCCTGGAAGCGATCGCTCACGCGCTGCTGCGTAGCCATCCACTTGAGCACGCAGCGGTTGATGCAGCCGTTTTCGCGGGTCGATACAGCCTTGGAGGTGAAGTCGTCGACGCACGAGGTGAAGCAGTGTTCTACGAGGCCGCCGAAGGCCTTTGTGAGGGAATACGTTAGCTTAGGATTTTGGGGGGGAGGGATACGTACGCCCATGAACTCCTTTACTTGGCGCTTTTGCATGCGCTGCTCTAGCGTGCGCTGCTCGGCTTGTGTTAACCTGGTGGGATTGAATCAGCTTCTGTGTATTCGAGATTCGGGGGGGTGTGGCAGACGGACATGTCCATGGTGGAGGGTGCTAGATTTAGGAGGATTGGTTGGTTGGTTGTGGTTTTGAAGGGGGCTTGGCTTCCTGATGACGATGGAAATTTTGGGTGGTGATGGTTTGTTTTATCGGGTTGTGGGTCCGCATCATCGTTTTTGCTTGGTAGCAGGAAGTTTGTAGTTGCTTTGAAGCAATCTTTGTACAAACGACGGCTTGATTCATGAAAGTGATTCAGATGGACTGGGAAGGGCTATGGAATGCTGCTGGCATGCAATCAATCAATGCACTTTAGGTTGCCAGCTATTGGAGTGTCGAGGTGAGTTTGAGGCGAAGAAATATGATGGGAATGTCTGGCCGAACATGGAATAACTTGTACATGTACACCCACTGTACATCAGTCCGCACGTACGGAGTAGTCCGTACAAGTTACAACGGATTACAGGCTATTATTAGGCATTGTTCAGTGCCCTGCCCACCACCCTGCAGGCCGGAAACCAACTGACCCGCAACGCAAGCAAAGTTCAGTCGATGCGGCCTCCGCTTTCATTTCCATCCCGCTCCTGCTCCCACCACTCCCACCACTCCCACACCAACCCATTATTACCACACACAAAGTGCCCACCTTTGCCTGCGCCCACGAGTTCGTCGCTTCCTGTTCCCCGAGTCATCGCTGGCCGTCGTCATCGCGAAACTGAGGCGCTGGCTCAAGCATCGTCGCACATCATCAACCATCATCAACCATCATCAACCATCATCAACCATCATCAACCATCATCAACCATCATCAACCATCATCAACCATCATCAACCATCATCAACCATCATCAACCATCATCAACCATCATCAACCATCATCAACCATCATCAACCATCATCAACCATCATCAACCATCATCAACCATCATCAACCATCATCAACCATCATCAACCATCATCAATCATCATCAACCAAACACGAGTGAGCATTTACTTGACTTGGGTCCAATTTGAACGACCGACATCCTCCTCATCACCCACCCACGCTCTACGCAGCCTTCGCTGCAGGGATACCACTCCGCCATCCGTCGCACGGTCGGTCTGGAGGACGTCGAGGAGCGGAAGCTGGACTCGAGCCGGCTGCTGACGTGCAGCCCTCTTCGGCCAACGTGATTGATTTCAGCGTCGCCGGGTTCTGGCCTCCTGCGCAATCTCTTCACAATGGCCTCTCCGATTCCCATCGCCAATCAAGCGAGCTCGTCGCATCGTCCGTCGCCAGCTGGAGCTACCCCAGCTTCGCCGCCGAACAAACGGGACCTGAAATCGTGGTGGAAAGGATTTAAGCTACCTTCCAAGCAGCACGAACAGCCTCCAGGTAAGAACATTGAACATTGGACCGAGAAGAATGGAAGGAGAAAATCGTCTTCAGTTTACCGCTTGGAGTTGGGCCCTCAAAGCTTCCTGTCTTTGGGTTGCTTCCTGATCCTGATGAAGGCCATCTGATGTTAGGCTACAATCGCCCTTCTCTCCCTTCGCGACCTTCCCCCTTTCTTTGTCTTCTCTCTTGTCTTTCCCTTTCCCATCGTGGTCCCGTTCTGAATCACAATTCCTTCTCGGAACAACAAGCGGCGCCCCTTTCTGCTTCGCTCCTCTGACTATTCTTCCATGCGAGACTATGTGCTGACAACACGCGTAGCAGAAACGAGTCGAGCCCCCGGCATTTTCGGAGTCCCATTGCGTCAGAGCATCACATATGCCAATGTCGCAATCTCTCTCATTGACGAGAACGGTCAAAGCTATATATATGGCTATGTTCCCATTGTAGTCGCTAAATGCGGCGTATTCCTTAAAGAGAAGGGTAATTTCTAACCTGCCAAGAGCGCGATACTTGCGTCTCCATCTACTAACTCTTCACAGCGACTGGCGTTGAAGGTATCTTCCGACTCAGCGGCTCAGAGAAACGCATCAAAGAATTAAAACATGTTTTCAACTCACCTGATCGATACGGCAAAGGACTTGTCTGGGAGGGCTATACAGTACACGACGCCGCGAACGTCCTCCGCCGGTATCTTAATGATCTGCCTGAGCCGGTGGTGCCTCTGAGCCTATATGAGAAATTCCGCGATCCTCTTCGAGGCGCTACGAAGCAACCTTCAGGGGATGCCGAAGGCCCCCAATTCGTGGACAACTTTGACGAACTAGCTGCCATCAAGAAATACCAACAGCTAATTACGGAACTGCCGCCCCTGAATAGACAACTCCTCCTTTACATTCTCGACCTGCTCGCCGTGTTCGCTGCAAAATCGGACGAGAATCGAATGAATTCCCAAAACTTGGCTGCAATCTTCCAGCCGGGCATGCTCTCACACCCTAATCACGCAATGGCACCTGAAGAGTACCGTCTCAACCAATGTGTCCTGATTTTCTTGATAGAGAATCAAGACCATTTTCTGATTGGAATGCAAGGCACCGCTGCCGATGAGAATACAAAGAAGGAAGTCGAATCAGGGACGCCCACAACTCCAGACGTCAGAGGTGTCACCAGGACCGCCTCCAATGCTAGTGCCGGCGCAAACAGTGTCAGGAAAGAGGGACAGATTCGTCGAAACCGATCTGTGTCCTCCAAGCACTCGAGAGGCGAAGGAAGTGTTGGATCTCACAGCCCATCCCACGCCACTCCTACCACCGGTGGGCTTGGAAGAAGAAACACTGTGCCCTCCAAAAAGTCGCCGGCCTTGGCAGGAGGCAAGTTCAGGAAAGCCGATAGTCCTGGTCACCACTCCCCAGCCCGCTTGGAGCCTATGACTCCAGTAAGACCAACCATGGCTATACCAGAATCACAAGCCACAACCCCCATCTCTGCGACGGTTTCACCTGTGCTGCTGGCCAGTAGAACAGCCCCAGTGGCAGGCCCAAGCCAAGAGAGATTGCTGGATGTTCCTCGCGAGTCGGCTCCGGCCCCTGCCAAGGAGAGACACCTTCAAAGCTTGTTTCAGCGGTCATCTGCCGAAGGTAGCGAGAAGAGACAGCCGAACAAGTTGAAGAAGAAGAGGATTCCAGGCAGCGTAAACATTAGCGCCCACAGCTCCAACGCTTCTCTGCCGCACTCGAATGCTGCCTCGCCAGCTTTCGAGTCATCCAACCCGATGGAGTCTATTCAATACATGTCGGAGCAGATAGTCCTTCCGGCGCCGACAGGCCCGATGGTGCAATCTACAGTTCCACGGCATGTTTCTGAGCGTTCGACTGACTTGCGCGAGACTTCTGCACCGGTGGTAAAACCTTCGCTTCTATATCAACAGGACGAGGTTTCATCCGAAGCCACTCCTCGCGCATCACAAAACACCTCTCACAGCCTACATCCTGACAACAGCACGCGAGGGACAAAATCACCGCCTGCGTCGATCCACTCTTCTTTCAATGAGGGTTCTGATTTGGATCAGATGACGGAGGGTCACTCGGCCATTCAATCGGAAAATCCTGATACGGAGAAGAAGAAGCGCTGGAGACTGTCCAGGACCAGAAAAGATGAAAACAGTGGCTCCTCTGGATCTTCGGGAGCCGTGCCTCCAACCAACATCTGGTCAAATGCCGGTGCTGAGACGAGCACGACGACTATCGGCAGTGGGGGCAGTAGACCCTGTAAAAGCCTCACACAGGACGGCGGGTCAGAATCGCATCCCATCGATATCGCAAGCAGCCACGATGGCGACAGAGACAATGGCAAAGATGACCCCAAAGGTCCCATTGGCTGGATCAAGAACAAGTATCGGGAGGCCAAAGAAAACGCAGAACAGCGCCGTAATAAGTCACCGCCTGCGGATCGACATGCTGACCGACAGGCACTAGGCGCTGCCCTAGTCTCTCGTGGAAAGAGCTTGGACATGAAAAGAGAAACACACGACGACGAGACATCAAGGGAGAGGCCAGGTGAACCCTCAGAGTCAAATTTGAACTCGGCGGCTGCTACCCCTGTGGCTTCTTCTCATGACGCTCATGATGCACCACAAGAAGGGGCTGGATTCGTTGAGGAGACGAAGCCATCTGCCACGGAAAGCCAGCTCGACACTGTTCCGGAAATGCCCAAGGAAACACCTACTGAGAAGATTCAGCGAGCGGCGAATGAATCAATAGCACAGCCTCAAAATGCGGAGTCGAAGCCAGCCCCCGCGTCACCAGAGATTGTGGCTACGGAATCGAACCCCAGAACTGTCAATTAGGCAAGAACAAGATGGGATACATCGTGTGATGATGACTTGGCGTTTTTCTTTGGATATTGAAATTTTGCCTATCGCAATACCCAAACCGGCTGCTCACGGAGCGATGGTTGCTCTTCGAACAGATTTTTTTTTTTTTTCTTCTTCCCATGGACTTTGTGCTTCCTCTTGCTTGTTGTCCGATCGTATTTGTGCTTGGACATTGCGCGTGTCCGCATCACGCATGTCTTGCCCCGCCTCGGGTACCTACACTCATGGCGGCACCGACTTGGTGTATATTTTTTTTTTCAGTCTATGCGAGCCCGGCATTTCTGAAACGAACGAGAGCGGTGGACGAAAAAGCTTTGTCATGACGGGGGGCATGCTTCATACAAGGCCTCTAAAGGAAGGGAGAGAGGTTCCAAAAGAGTCGGATGTGGAGGTTGCTGCTGGTTTGATTGTCATTTGTTTTATTTAATCTTAATTTATCATCTTGTCAGATTCCTCCGCTCCCCCGGGGCCCCAGTTTCTTAATTTTTTTTTTTTTGCAGCATCCGCCACTCGTTTCCATGCGCGGGAAAACGGAAGGGGTTGTAGTGGGAAAGTGAGTAAGCTGCCTTTTCTAACCCATGACATGTAATGCGTAACCCCCCCCCCCCCCGGTGGATATATTTCGACCAGTCATATAATCAACCATCTGTACAATTACATTCCACAACATCTCGACACTGAAACCTCTGTGCATTCGTGTAAGCTCATGTTCGTTCTTGTTCCCTAGTCCGTCGTCGTCTTCTCCGGCGGCGGCGCATTGTCATAGACACCCGTGTTCCAAATTAGCATTCGGCCTGATCTCCGCCAGTCCTCGTTGAAGAAGCCGTTGAATCCCCCCCATACACGACGCAATTTCACGCCAAGCGCCTTGCCCTCTTTGCTGTCCAGGAATTCAAGTAGCCAGGGCTCGATGCCTTGGAAACCAACGATATATCGGGGGATGCGCATCCCACGCTCCGGCGCAAACAGCTCAGTCTTCAGGAACTGTACGGGGTTGTCGTAGAACCGATCTGCTTCGTCTCGGTAATTCTCCCGCTCAGGGGTGTTGGGCTGCGTGTGCAGCGGGGGCTCACAGGTCAGCGCGTAGGCATCCAGGCCAGGATGATGGAGATGGGATCGCCAGGGCGTAGAGTGGCATGGCATGAGGAACAAGGCGAATAGCTCGTCTTGTTTCGTTGGTGCCTGATGAGCGGTGTGTGCTAGCGGGGCGGACGCGGGATGGATGCGCTCGTACTCTTTGCGCAGGTGGGAGACGACGTTCAGAGGAGCCGGCTGATGAAGGAAGGAAAGGTAGCCGGCCAGGATGAAGTTGATGGTCAGCGCTGCGAGGAGCCATGGCTTGTTGCGGATCCGATGGCGAGAGCTGGTGGCCTTGAGAGGTTTCGCAGGAGGGGAGGTGAAGAAGGACGCCGCGGATGGGGCGGCGAGGATGCTGAGGATGGGAAGGAGGGGATAGATGAAGCGGACTTCTTTGTGGGAGATGAAGGACAGGGCGGCGATGGTTGTGAATACGGCGGAGGAGAGAATTCGTAGCATGTTTGTCTCGTCGATGGACGATGTGGCCGCGCCGGGCCTGTAGAGCCCCCATAGGGCAAATGGGAGGCTGGTGGTGCAGAGGAGAGGCAACCCCTGAGACAGGTAGTAATGCCATGGGTTTCGGCCGTAAAAGACGGCTAGGGATTTGGACAGGTTGAAATTAAGCCAGTTGTAGGGCGGGAATGTCCAGAAGCCAAAGAAGAAGTAATCTGATACAACTGATATGCCGAGAACAAGGGAGCCGCACAGGATGGCTTCCCGAGTGAGAACGAACACCGTGGACCATGTTATGGGCGAGGTGCCTTTCAATGAGACTCTGGTCAAAGCCATGCCAGCTATGGTGGCCCAGATGAGGACGTTCGTGGGTCGGAGAATGATTGCCAAGGCGGCCAGACAGAGAGAGCGACGAAGACTGCCTATGTTGCCCAAAACATTGACCGGCTTCGGATTCTCCTTGGTCGGCGTTGCGGCGCTGAAGATGCCCCAGGGCCAGTAGTAGAGTGCCATGACAGTGAGAGTTGTTTCCAAGGAGTTTGAAAAGGTACGTGTGGAGCAGTACCACTGCCATGGGTTGAAGAGTTGAAGAAATAGCTACAGGGAGGGAGAGGGGTTTGCTTGTCAGTATCTGGCACTGACAGATGGTCGGGATGAGCAGTGGACGTACGGCGAAGAAGGACGTGTTGCTATTTGGCCCAAAGATCTTGACCGCAAGCTGCCATGTGAACCAGTCGCAGAGACCAGCACATAGAGCTTGCAGTACTTTGGGCGACCCAACGACGATGGCAGCCCGTAGTGTGTTGCCGGTTGGCAGCAGCTTTGATGTCCAGTCTGCGATGAGGTAGCCTGCCGAGAAGAGGATTGGGTGAAGCGAGGACCTCAGTTGATGATGCCATTCCTGTTGGTCGTTGTTAGCTGTTAATGAGGGTTTTTTTTTTTTTTTTTTTTCCAAGTCGATACGGATCGTGTACAATGTAATATCCCGAGGTGTACATACCCAAGTAAGCCAGGCGCCGCTGTTGGAGCCAAAGGCAAGCTGCCACGCGGGCTCGAGGGACTGAAAATACTCATCAGGCTGGAAGAAGGTGTTGATCCACCAGGCGTTGACGAGGCGAATGATGATGAGATTCTGGAGAAAAGTCGGTCGATTGCGCTGATTGCGAAGAATATCAGATGTGGGGGTTGCCATGATGCTTCACTCAAATGGCCATGTGACCCATGTGACCCATGTGAGTGCAGGTGCGTGTTTTGAGAAAAAGGAGGGGGGGCGGGCGGTCTAGCTGCGTGCCAGCCGTTCACAGCAGCGGCCGATACGGACTATTACGGACTATCACGGACTAATCCGTACTCATGGAGCGCATCATTGCTCTTGGCGTTTGAGTTGCTGTTCCTCCCTGGGCCGGCTGGCTTCGGGCATTGGTGCCAGGATCGAAGTCCCGTGCCCGCCCAGGTGTGGGCCGCGTGGCACCGTCGCAGACAGAGCGCCGAATACTTGGCTCATGCACGGTTGCGAGGGTGGGCAGCAGGTACCCCTCTCCGGCCCAGCTCAGACCAAGCCAAAAGCAAGACCCGTGGCCACTTGATTCCCCCCCCGTCGTTTTTCGCATTCTATACATACGTCTCTTCAGTAACCACGATATCACCATATTTTTTGTTTGGCAGCATTCTGACATCTCTGCCTCAATTGGATTCCCCTTTGCTCTGAAAATGGCTCCCCACGCAGAGGCCGACGCTCCCAAGGTCGCCGGTGCCAACTCCCGGTACCACGCCACTTCCACAGACGCGGCCATCAAGACCGAAAATGAATACGCCGCTCACAACTACCACCCTCTTCCCGTCGTCTTTTCCAAGGCAAAGGGCGTCAATGTCTGGGACCCCGAGGGCCGTCAGTACCTTGATTTCCTCTCTGCCTACAGCGCTGTCAATCAGGGCCACTGCCACCCCGAACTTGTCAGAGCCTTGACGGAGCAGGCCAGCCGCTTGACGCTATCCTCCCGTGCTTTCTACAACGATGTCTTCCCCAAGTGGGCGGAGAAGATTCGCCACGTCTTTGGCTACGACATGGTTTTGCCCATGAACACCGGCGTCGAAGCCACCGAAACCGCGGTCAAGATTGCCCGAAAGTGGGCTTACAAGGCCAAGGGCGTTGAGAAGGACAAGGCGCTCGTCTTCTGTGTCACCGACAACTTCCACGGTCGATCGGTAAGAGTCTCTCACCTGTCCTCGTTGTGCTCTTTACGGCTTTCGTTGTCGCTGCGCATGACGCAACCCCCCAAACCCATGACTCTTTACAACTGCAAACTGATACGTTGCGTGCCTTGGTAGATGACGGCCATCACTCTATCCACCGACCCCGAGTCCAAGGATAACTACGGTCCTTACATTCCCAACATTGGCGCCATTTGCCCTGCAACGGGCAAGCCAATTCGCTTCAACAACGTCGCCGACCTTGACGAGGTTCTTGAGGCCCATGGCAAGAACACTGCCGCCTTTCTTGTCGAGCCCATCCAGGGAGAGGCTGGTGTGGTCGTACCAGACGAGGACTACCTCGCCAAGGTCCATGCTCTCTGCAAGAAGCACAATGTGCTCCTCATCTGCGACGAAATCCAGACCGGCATTGGACGAACTGGCCGAATGCTCGCATCCGAATGGTCCGGCATCAAGCCCGACATGGTTACCTTGGGCAAAGCTATTTCCGGTGGCATGTACCCCGTCAGTGCTGTCATGGGCAGCAAGGAGGTCATGTTAGTTGTAGAGCCCGGCACTCACGGATCAACCTACGGAGGTAACCCTCTGGGCTGTGCCGTTTCCATCCGAGCTCTGGAGCTCATTGAGGAAGAGAACATGATTGCCAACGCTGAACGTCTGGGCAACCTGTTCCGGGACAGTCTTGCGGCTCTCAAGTCTCCCATCATCAAGACTATTCGTGGCAAGGGTCTTCTCAATGCCATCATCATTGATGAGTCCGCAGCCTCTGGTCGTACTGCGTGGGATCTCTGCATGCTCCTAAAGAAGAAGGGTCTTTTAGTAAGTTCAAGTGCCAACAGTTTTCAACGTGCTTAGTACAGCGTCACGACAGCGTCACGATAAGGATCTAACAAGCGCGTCTTGCGGCAGGCCAAACCTACCCACGGCGATATCATTCGATTTGCCCCTCCTCTGGTCATTACCGAGGCTGAGCTCCGGAAGGGTCTGAACATCATCACGGCAGCCATCCAGGAGCTTCCCACTGTTGAGAAGTCCGGAGGTCATTGAATGATGACTACTTCCAGAAAGAAAGTGCGTACCTAGTGGCGCAAGAGAGCAAATTGTAGCATTTGATGAGCATGTCAGCAAAAGAAAGAGGCGGACCTGGATATCATGATTATGATGATGGCTCTTTCTTTCCCCCTTTCTCGTTTTGGTACTTTTTTTTTTCCTTGATCTTTTTTTGTCATACCACAGATACCCCCTCTGGCCTGAAAACAGGACAGGGGTCGTGGCCTTCATAGATTGCCGGCCACGGCTATATGGCATCGTGAAGGGCGCAATGGGAAAACGGGGAAATGCCCAGTCCTGGATGGAGCATCGACATGTACTACCGAATTAGAAGCGTCGGCGAAGTAATCGAGGTGTCTCCAGACTGGCGCGACGGCGTTGAACATCTATCTGTTTTTTCTGGGGGGGGGGGGGGGGGGTCCTTGGTATTGGGACCTCGTGATGTAGCGTATTGGAGGAAGAAATTGGACAGTGAGGTTGCTTCCATTGAAAGTATATGTTTTCTGTGCATCAGTCATGTCGTGTAGTGTACGCATGTATGCATGTTTGTCGTTGTCGTGTCATGAAAGACGAGGAAAGCCCGTGATCAAGTTCGCACCCGTCCAGCTCTAGGTTAGGAGACGACCTCTGTACAGAGCAGACGTCGTCAATCCATGATTCTTAGAACCGCCGCAGTCGATAGACATGTCCAGGGAATGGCCAGAAACAAGCAGTCGGTTACAGACAGCACGCTGCATCAAAAGAGAAGGGGTGAAAACAAAGGTTGCACGGAATTGACATGCAAACACATTCAGGGCAGTCTTCTTAATAACCCGTGGCCGGAAACCCGACTCCCCTCTCCGACCTGACAAGCGGCCACGTACGGAGTATTTCCAGACTGTACTCCGTA
This sequence comes from Epichloe aotearoae, assembly GCA_000729855.1. NCBI lineage: Eukaryota > Fungi > Ascomycota > Sordariomycetes > Hypocreales > Clavicipitaceae > Epichloe > Epichloe aotearoae. The sequence continues at coordinate 78,479 of JFGX01000020.1, forward strand.
CGGTGTACGATGTGGATACGGTTGTCAGGAAGATCTGATTGTCCCACGTGCTGTTGGTGCGGCAGGCCGAGGCGGACCCCTTCTGAGTCCTACAATACGGAGTACACGACTTGAATTGTTTTACAAATCTACATGACAGGGAATTAAGCCAATTAGATATTAACTAGGAAATGAAGGAAATGGAGGCTGGGATGGGGAAGTACCTTGGATTATAAATAATTCATTTAGAAAATAATACATCTTTGAATAGTGCTTAATACCCTATATGTTTTCCTTGAAGACTAGGCAAAGAAGGCAGGAGGGGAGGGCAGGTCGCGGTCGCGGTTTGCCCCGCCCGTCCATATTATGCATGTATGTACACCTCTCCTGACTTGATTGAGATGCCAAAATAAAACACAAGCCCAAGCCATTCACAACCATTCACAACCATTCACAACTTGGCCTTGGCATCCATCTGTGACGTCTCCCATCGCCTACTCATCCTCGTATTCTGCCAAATCCTCCACGCCGAAACCACGACGGCCAACGGCGGACACCCCAACAACATCCACGACCACCAATCGGGACTCGACTTCCTCAGCTTCCGCATAGCCTCGTCCAACCTGGCCGCCAGCTCGTCCCTAGACCCATCGTTCCACAAGACCACGCCGTTTCCCTCCCCTCGCTCAGCACACCTCTGTGCCTTGATCCTCACGTCCGTCTGGCTCTTGACCCTGTTCTCCGCATCCTCCCTGCTCAGGTGCCCGTCCCTCTCCATCAAGCGCCTCATCTGGATCTCGGGATCGCTCACTGCCACGACCATGGTCGTCCCGCAGAACCGGTCGAGTTTGCTCTCGAACAGCAGCGGGATGTCCAGCACGACCGCCCAGTGACCGCGTAGATAGCACCCCACGACCCTCTTGAACAACTCCTTCCGCACAGCAGGGTGCACGATGCTGTTCAGCACCGCCCTGTCCCTTTGCAGCGCAGGGCTGTCGCCGAAGACGCGCTTCCCCAGCGCAGGTCTGTTCAGGGGCCGTCCCTTGCCGTCGGGTCCGTCCTCGGGCATCGAGTCTGACGGCTCGACGAGGAGATCTGGCGTCGTTGGCGCAAAGTATTTCACGATGGCGGCGTAGCCTGCTGTGCCGGGCGCGACAACCTCACGTGCGATGACGTCGGCGTCGACAATAGGGAGCTGGTAGGGCGGGGATTGGAGCAGAGAGGATACCGTGGACTTTCCAGTCGCGATGGACCCGGTCAGGCCTATCAGAAGCATGGTGGGTGTTTTTTTCCCCCTCTACTTCTTTTTCCTCTTCCTTCTTTTTTTTTTTTTCCCTCGTTTGTGTGGTTGAAAGCGACGTCTGTGATGTGGCGTTGATGAGATGAGGTTGGCACGCCTCGCTGGCGGGGCAACTCTGGTTGACTGGGGGGTGTGCCACGGGGACCGAGAGTTATTGACTCGTGAAGTCGTCTTGTGGCAAGCTGTGGCGAGAGATGATGCCAGTGGTGATGTGGTGATGTGGTGATGTCAGCACGGGGCGGGATGGCGCCAGATTTCTGGAGAGGGTTGGTTTCCACGACGGCCTCGACGTCCCACATTTGCCGACTGCGCTCTGCCGACGAGAACAAAATGGGGCGGCTATTAATACATGTGTACATATGTACTCCGTACATGTAATGTGATTGATTCCATGGAGCCACAACCTGTCACGAGCACATTCTGGTTGGCCCCGTTGTCTCCAAATAGCCCCCCAATGCCCCCCCCAATGCCCCCCCCAATGCCCCCCAAGCCCAACCAAGTACCGAGCAGAATGACCACGTCGTCCCCTCACAGCAATGCTTCTGTCCCTCCCCCCATCAAATCGCACAACTCTCTTCTTCTCCCCTTCTCTTTACTCCGTACCTGTGATCATGATTCAAACTTCTTTGCCTGCCACTATACTCCGTAGATAGATAGTGTGGGTATCCTGCATCCTGACAATTCAAAGTATCCATCCGATGCGTGTCGTCCGATTCGCACCAGCCCGTATCCACCCCATCCTTCCAGTCCACAAGTCTCCAGTCTCCAGTCTCCAGTCTCCAGTTTTCTGCTCGTGCTCGTGCTCGTGCTTGTGCTTGTACTTTCCGCCATTCAAACAAGCTTCTCGTCCGCCCACCCAGTCAGTCACTTTTCTCACATAGTCCCAAAAAGTGGATCGCTGCCTTCCAGCTATCCTTGTTGTCCCTTCACGCGCCCACTATCTCGTTCTTATCTTGCTCTCATCCGCGACATCGGTGGCAGCATTGGACCCCTCGTCCATCTTGTCGCCTTGTCACCTTGTCATCTTGTCATCTTGTGTCTCCGTCTCTCGACAAACGATTTCTGCTTCAACATCGTCTGCCGCTTCATCACCAAGATGTGCCTTTAGTTCGACGTCCAGGAAGACATCTCTCTGCTCGGCAATACAGACAGACAGACCAGACAGACCCCTTGTACAAAGCTCGACTTTTGCCTTCACGAAATCGTCGGCGTCTCAGTGTTGGTCACCTCCCCCAGACCCAGACCCAAGCTGCCCAGTCTACGAAGAGCAAAATTGCCGCCTCATCTCTCGTTATTCCCTCTGGGATTCCCTCTATTCCCTCTGGGAATTGAGCATATAGTCTTTTTACTCAGACGCCACCCTTTCTCGGATATCAGCACACTTCTGTCGCCGTGCACCAACAGCCTGCCTGCCTAGCAGCTCTGGCCTTTGTTTGGCCTATCGGAAATCTGCCGCCACTTAGAGCATCTTCAACATCCCCCGGCCACGCCCCATCACGCCCCATCACGCCGGCTTGCTCACCCTGTTGCCTTCAGCACGTCCTGTCTCTGCCTTCCTGTTATTCGAATCCTTCTCCCATCTCCTAGGCCGTTCCCCTCATCAATTTTCTCAGCTCAATTCTTTGAATCGTCTTCCCGAAGCGAAATTCAACCTGTCTACATGACGACTCCAACCGCTCGATCCGATCCTCGTTTCTTGTAGGCCCACGGGCTCACCCCGTCATCAGCTAGCTTCCTGTCATCGACAAGCTCATCGGGAAGCCATGGCGAGCCGTCAAGATGGGCCGTCTTCCGGCTCGAGGCGATCCAACGGACGGGCTATTGGCCAATTTGTCGTCGACAAGGAAATTGGCAAAGGCAGCTTTGCCCAAGTATACATGGGCTGGCACAAGGTGCGTTGTCATGGCTCTTCATGGCCCTGAAATATGCCGCATGTCTATTCGATGAACACGTCAACGCGTTGTGGACTTGAGTGCTACGGATGCTAATGTCTTTGTCTGTGTGAATTCAGGAGTCAAAAGCAGCCGTGGCCGTTAAATCTGTCGAACTCGAACGGCTAAACAAGAAGCTAAGAGAGAACCTTTACGGAGAGATCCAGATCTTGAAGACACTACGACATCCTCACATTGTTGCACTACACGACTGTCTCGAATCATCCACTCACATCAACCTGATTATGGAATATTGTGAGCTGGGTGATTTGTCCTTTTTCATTAAAAAAAGAGACAAGCTATCGACACACCCTGCTACCCACGACATGGCTCGCAAGTATCCCAGTGCGCCGAATTCCGGTCTTCATGAAGTGGTCATACGCCATTTCTTGAAGCAGCTGGCGAGTGCCTTGGAATTCTTACGGAGCAAGAATTATGTTCACAGAGACGTGAAGCCCCAAAATCTCCTCCTTCTCCCATCCCAGGCCTTCAGGGACCACAAAAATCTACCCATAATGTCAGCCAGTCAAGACTCTCTGATACCCGTCGCTGGTCTGGCGTCATTGCCCATGCTCAAGCTTGCCGATTTCGGGTTCGCAAGAGTCTTGCCTTCCACCTCGCTGGCTGATACGCTCTGTGGCTCACCTTTGTACATGGCTCCGGAGATTCTTCGTTATGAGCGATATGATGCCAAGGCCGATTTGTGGTCGGTAGGGACCGTTCTGTACGAGATGGCGACGGGCCGCCCGCCCTTCCGAGCACGAAACCATGTTGAACTCCTGCGCAAGATAGAGGCTGCCGAGGACGTCATCAAGTTTCCCAGGGAAGTCACCATCAGCTCCGAGATTAAAAGTCTTGTCCGCAGTCTGTTGAAACGAAGCCCCGTCGAGCGTCTTAGTTTTGAGAACTTCTTCGCTCATGCCGTTGTTACACGCGACATCCCAGGTCTTGTTGAGGACGATATTCCGAAACAACCCAAGAGAGAGTTACAGCCCATCCCTCAGGGAGAGGAGTATCCACCGTCTCCTGGAGCTGCCCAGGCTCGCCACCCAAGTTCAGTTGCCCCAAGAGATGCTGGATCGATTGGGTCTTCCTCACGCGAAGTGGCACCGCGGTCGCCACCATCGGGCAGCCAAGGCGATGGTCGACACAGCAGAAGACACTCAACGGATATCCAGCGACCCGGAAGCTCGCCTCGGGATGTCGGAGCTGGTCTGGGTATTCGGCGACCCTCACCACATCATACCGTTTCCATGCCAAATCACCCTCGGGTCACGGATCGATCTTCTCGGGAGCACATCGTGCCGCAGAGCCACCCACCTCAGGATTCATCGCCCCGTGTTTTGAGGCAGTCATCGAGCAGCAAGCCGCTCAGTGAAGCGGAAAAGGCGGCACAAGAGGTCATGTTCGAGAGAGACTACGTTGTAGTCGAACGTAGACATGTTGAGGTCAACGCACTGGCAGACGAGCTGGCCGCCAACGAGAAGCTAGCCGGCCAAGGATCAGGACCACGCTCGGCACAAATGGTACGTCGAAGCACGCAACAAGGGGCTCCGACGTCCACGACCGGCGCCATCCCGACGCCCACCTCCCGAACCGCCCTTGTCGCCCAAGGTCGCGTTGTGCATGACCGCAGGTCGTCGTACGAAAAGACGCTTTCTGCTAGTCCCAGCTCAGCGTCCAGCGCCATCTCCAAGGCGATCCAAGACGCCAGTCTGCGCCTGTTCGGCTTCAAGGTTGCCCCAGTCCGAGGCAAGGGTCACTCCCCTCCCATGTACCAGCCTTTCCCAGCGTACCCAACGCCATCATCCCCAGGAAGTCTCATCGGAGACGGTAAGAGTTCGCTGTCGGCGGATGAGGACGTCAGGACAAAGGAGATCATGGCAGAGTATGCCGAAAGAAGCGATTGTGTTTACGGCTTTGCCGAAGTCAAATACAAGCAGCTGGTTCCTCTTGCCCCTTCAATGGATCACGGTCTTGGTGGTGTTGGCATCGATCAGCTTTCCCAAGATGAGGATGGCCTCACCATTGAGGCCGTCGTATCTCTTTCTGAGGAAGCGCTGGTTCTCTACGTCAAGTCCCTTACCTTGCTCGCCCAGGCCATGGACCTTGCCAGCATGTGGTGGTCCAAGAAGAGCCGGGCAGATGGTAGCAGTGGCGTCTCGGCGGCAGTCTCCGAAAACGTTACCCAAAGCATTAATGCAATTGTACAATGGGTGCGACAGCGTTTCAACGAAGTTTTAGAGAAGTCTGAGATTGTCCGCATGAAGTTGTTGGAAGCGCAAAGGATGCTGCCAGAAGACCACCCGAGTCATCCTTCTGACCAGGGAATCGACTCTCTGTCTTCTTCGGCGTCTACAGCAAAACAAGTATATCTGACGCCGGGTATCAGCGCCGAGAAGCTGATGTATGATCGTGCCCTCGAAATGAGTCGCGCAGCTGCGATTGACGAGGTGACAAACGACAATCTGCCAGGTTGCAAAATATCTTATATCACGGCAATTCGAATGCTTGAGGCGGTGCTGGATACCGACGATGATGGAGTTGCCCGACGACTGTCTTCTGGCAGAGAGCCGGCCAGGAGCTTGCCCAGGGAGTCTAGCAGTGATTTGGATGGCGATGAGGAGGCTCACGTTCGGAAAAGTAAGTTGAACGAGCATAATCCGTAGAAGTGTCAATTTTGGAGCACATTCAATTAACCCGTTGACGTACACAGTGATCAAAATGATCAGGGGCCGCCTTGCTGCGGTGGCGAAGAAGCAGAAAATGATTGCCGACGCCAACACCAAGGAACACCACGTACAGCTGCAAGCTGCACGTCGACGAAGTGGCGATGTTACACCGCGTAGCGTACCATCGCATGGTTCGGCGTGATTCCTGCATATGCCGAGAAGCCGGATGAAGGAATCCTGCCAGCACAATACGATGACTAAAAATGAAAACATTCCAGGAAATATGGACATTACAGAGAACGCACAGAGAGATACTCGAATAGCCTCACGGCTGAAGAAAGCTTGCGACTTTTCTTCCCCCCCGCCCCTCGACCGTGGCGCGACTTCACATACACTCGAGTTTTACAGCCTGGTGACGGTGACGGTGACAGTGACAGTGACGAGGGTTTTTTTTTTCCTTATTCGGAACACTTGAAGCCTCTAATTTGACTTTGGCTTTGATTTCCTACGGCGTTTCGGATATTTAGCTGCACGAAGCATTTTGATACAGAAACTTGCTCAGAAACAGACGGGAAGCAAATGAGATTGAGATTGAAATCCAAACTGGAAAAAGCAAAATTGGAATTGGAATTGGAATTTGTGTTCTGGGTGAGCCCGGAGATTGGTTTTGAGGTTACCACATGGCTCAAGGGTTCAAAGGTCATTCATGAGCTGGCGTCAAGGGATCTTGGTTTGAAAGTTGAGCACCAAGGCTCATCACGGTTTGCGGCCTTTGAGGTGTAACAAGCAGAGAGCTGATGATGGCTGCTGTTTTGCATGCATGAAATTGGCAAAAGGAGGCCTACAGGCTTTTGTTGTCGTGTATTGCGTTGGCGGACGATATGCTGAATCATCTATGAGCCACGAGATGCGCTATGATCTTTTTCTTGTTTGCGTATGTATTCGGTCTGGAGCTTCTGGGAATGCCGCCGAGAGACTGCTGTACTTTTGATCAATGAATAAGAGATGGCGGCAGTTGTGAGAGAGTATGTTGAAGAGTCGAATTTCCGCCTTGTACAGTGCTGTGAAACAATTGAGTTGGTGGGCACCCCCTTTCGAATTCCAATAAGCAAACTACCGACGGCATCTCGTAGTTTCGTAGCATGGAGCTGGTTCTCCTTCCTGGTGGCGCGCCATGAGAACCCTCACCGGCACCGGCACCGGCACCGGCACCGGCGAACGGCGAACGGCTTACTTTACCAAAGAAGTGTCTACGCCTTTACCACCACCGATAGTGTCCTCTCTGACGGCACAGTATATCTCTCGCTCAATACTCCGTACATGTCTGACTTTTTTTCCCGGTCCGGTCATGATGCACTGCGTAGAAGACGGATCATTCGTGTCAGTCACAATACGGGGTTTTCCCAGATGCATCATCCATTTTCAACGACGCGTCCAAACCGCGGGGCAGAAAGGAAACCTTGACTTCGGCAGACCACCAAGTCTAATATTGCACAAGAGTGATTTTTCCCCCTTCTCATTTCTGAAAGTAAAATCCCTCGTAGTTGGTCCTTTTCTTCTTCTAAAAAATCAGGTTGGCAAAAAAAGAGCCCAGACGCTCGACTTATCCGGCCCCCAACGACACGCCATTCAAGTCTCGGAAACAGGAGTACGACGATGGCTTCCCCTCCCGACCTCTCGTCCCACCGCCTCCCGGGAGAAATGTCGCTCCGCATCTTCCAGTCCGAGATCCTGCCCGCGGAATTCCATGACCTCCCGCGGCGTGGCTCGTCGGAACCGCCCCTCGCCATCCTGGCAATCGGGCAGACGGGCGCGGGGAAGACGCGCCTGTCGCCCGCCATCCTGTCGGCGGGGGCGGCGGTGGTGCCGCGCATCTCATCGCCGATGCGTACAAGACGTATCATCCCGAGTACGCGCGGTTGATGCTCTCGGCGCCGCATCTCGCGTCTGCCGCGACGGGGCCCGACGCGAGGAAGTGGCTGGCCATGGCGGCGCGGGAAGTCGCCGGGCGGGGGATCGATGTTCTGTTGGAGAGTGCGTGTCGACACCCCGAGGACTTTGAGGACCTGGTGCGTATCTTTGGCAGCGGCGGGTACAGGGTCGAGGTGGTGCTGTTGGCTGTGCCGGCGCCGCTGAGCAGGCTCGGGATACTGGTGCGGTACTACGAGAAGTTGCCCGAGGGGCAGTCGAGGAATTTACCGGTCAGGCTGACGCCCGAGAGGGTCCACGATGATTCGTACAGGGGGTTGCTTGATGCGGCGAGCTTCTTGGATGGGAGCGCGCTGGCGGACCAGGTTCTCGTTGTGAGGAGGGGGAATCTGGTGGCTTACGGTGTGGTCAAGGGGGGGGGAGAAGGGACGGGGATGGGGGGCATTGCGGAGGCGTTGACGAGGGAAAGAGAGAGGCCGTTGACGAGGGACGAGGTGAAGACTGCGATGAATGATATCCAGAGGTTAGGCACTCATGAGGATGCCAGGGAGCAGGTTGATCTGGTTCGGGATATGCTGCGCCCTTTGATTGCCGAGGACGATGGCAAGCATGCACAAGGACAGAAGGGGACGTGGCCGGAATTGAAGCCTTTGACTTTTGGGAAAGTCGGCGAGGAGGCTGGGGAGGCGTATAATATCCTTCGCTTGGGTCAGGTGTGAGAGAGTGGTGGTGTTGTGTTAATGACAATGGAATTGTGATGGCCTTTTTATGTAAGAGTGGGTTTGATTGGAATCCAGCAATGTAATTCTTTCTAAACTAATTCACATTCGTTGGCTCGATAGTCTCTCGGTAGTCCCGTATATTATTTCATAAAGAAAATCATCGTTTAGCAGCAAAATCGATGGTTGTATCGAAATCTATCCACCTTGCCTCAGCTTTTTGTCTTTCTGCGCAGTGACTTCATCTTAGGGTCCGGGCTGCAGGGCTCAGATAGCCTTCTCTTCGTTCGGATAGCGAGGCTCTGCTTTGCTGAATATGCTGCAGTCTGAGCCGGTCCTGTAGCGTCAGTTGCAGTGCTTTGTGAAATCAACGTTGAACTTGAGCTCTTATCCTGCGCTCCTCTCGATTGTTGCGTATCCGCGTTTCTGGATGGTTGACTGTCCGGCACGACTCTTTGTGCCTCGTTTTTGAAAAGGAAATTTCGAAAATGATGAGAAAATTCGGTCTGTAGGAGCGGATGGCGGCGGGCTAGGCTGAGGTAACTTTTGAAAAGCTCGTCTTGACCCTGTTCCGTCGCCAATGAGCCCATCAAAACGCTTGGGAGCTGCAAAGGCATCGGCGACAATTCCGCTTGAGTTTCCCATTCACCAAGAATTCTGCGGTCAAGCTGCTCGAAGAATCTTAAATGCTCCTCTGGGGTGCACAGCCAGTCGTGGCATTCGGCTTCGAGAACTGTTTGTCTGTCCTGTGGCGACCTCTGAAGGCATTGCCACACAAATGTTTTGCTGTTTTTACTGAGCTTCAGATCTGGTAGGAAGATGTTGCATTTTAGATTCTGAAGTATGGCGTCTTGGTCGCTATGGCAGAGTTTAGCAATAACATCATCAATATCCAGGCTCGCCGTCAGCATGATGGCAGTAATTATGCCCACTGCCCACATGTCGATTGCCGGCGTCTGGTGGTCCTGTGTCGTTGCGTGCAGTTCCCTCGAAAAGGGGTCAGACATGGTCAGAGTAGCCTGGCAAGTTCAATGTATAGACTCACGGTGCTTGATAATTTGCCGTTCCAACCATCGTCTTCAATCTGCTTCTCCTTGGTACTGCGCAAGTTGCGAAATCAGAGAGCATGATCCGATGATAGGCAACTTTCGGCGAGTATGCGAGGAGAATATTTTCGGGTTTGAGATCGCGATGAATTATTCCCTTGCTGTGAAGATAGCTCAAGCCTCGCAGTACCTGTCGAATGATGATTCGGCAATCAAACTCCTTGACTCCATTCTGTCGATTAATAAAGGACATGAGATCCCCTCCTGTAGCGAGTTCGGTGAAGATGAAGCTTGAGCTGTTAGTTGGGATCGTAGTGCAATCAGCATTGTTAAAATGTGCGTACAGGGAGTGAGGTGAGGATATCGAATCCACGTATGCTAAGATGTTTGGCTATAATCAGTCAGTAGCGTGAACCCGTCAAGAACAAATCATGCGTTGACTGACGTGTCGCAGTTGTCGTAGAAGATCCGCTTCTTGTAGCTTTCGCCGGCAGCCATCCCGAACTAGGCGATTCTGATATTCATCAAGATTCATCACTTTACAAACAATCTGCCTTCGTGTGGCAGCTTCCTCCGCCAAAAACACATTTGCGTCTACCCCTTGTCCGATGCAGCGTCTCGAAATCAAGTACTTGTCTGAGAAGAGCTAATGATACGTCGGTTGATGGTAATTTGGGGCGTTTGGTCGGTAGGGACACACGTACCCTGGACTCTGCCAACTGAATATCGCTCAGTTCAATCTTGGGTGGACTATTCTCTTGGTGAAGAATAAATTTCCAATAAGGAAGAATCTCAATAGTGTCGCCGTCTTGCAAGAGAAAGCCGGAGCAGAGACCTGGCCCTTTGCCAACCAGCATGTTATTTATATAGGTCCCATTGAATGACTTGCGATCGCGCACGTAGACAAAATTGATGCCTTTCTCGTAGACCACGGTGTAGATCTCGCAATGATTTCTGGAAACCAAGCTTTCACGATCGCTTTTGATTGCAAAATCGCTGGAATCATTAGTCATATTTTCATTGTCAAGCTTGGCCAATAGACCTTACTTTGACCTAGGATCTCTTCCAATTCTGAAGATGTCAGTTTCTCTGATTGATATCATGCCTGGCAAAAAAAACTTTAGTTGAAACGAAGACTCATTGAGCAATCTGCCTCTTGATAGAGCTCACACCTTTTGTCACTCGGCCATCTCGAGAGCAAATGTACTCCAGGCGAGCGACAGGATGCTGTGAAACAGTCTCATGGCCAAGTTCGATACTTGCCTTGGTGTGTTCCATGGTGATAGTGTATGAGTCGACGTGGATCAAAAATGATAGATTTCAATGTGCATTCATGTTGCGTTTTCTCGGCAAAAGGGCTCTACGAAGAAATAAACTTGAATGAAAACTCAGGCCTCCTCTACGTCACAGAATTGTACAATTTTTTTTTCCCTTGGAACGCGCTCAACCTAGAGCATTGGATTGGCAACTGCCTCCCGTTTGTTCCTTCCCAATGTTCATCAATGAGAACGCCCGTGCACAGTGCAATGACTGCCACGCATCCACTATATACACCGTCCGGCGTTGCTTGTTGATTGGCACACGCACCGGTGAGCCGAACCACTTTTCGCAGCGATATACGCACGTGACCTTAGCGGGTTTCATGCCCTACATGGGGAACTTTGTTTAACCTCTTGAATTTCCCCCGCTCCCTCGTTCTGTTGCATTTCATCCAAGCACGATTCTCATCCACGAACCAGTAAGTGATGTTCTAGTCTCGCGCAAGTTGAGACATTGCTGGACTTTGTCAATCTTCTGTTGAAGCATGCAATGATCACTAGCAATGGCACCAACACGCGCTTGCAACACACATTACAGGTTGGCTAACAAATTCGCAGATCGGTCAAGATGAGAGCCAAGTGGAGAAAGAAGCGCGTTCGTCGCCTCAAGCGAAAGAGAAGAAAGATGAGAGCGCGATCGTCAGTTTGCCCTCAGTTCTTGGTGACATTTTGGATCACTTTGCTAACAACCTCACAGCAAGTAAACGCCTCGCACTACTACCTGACTTGACGCATCTTTCATGAAGTTTTCGAATCCTTACGTCTGAAGGACATGTACAAACGAAGCTGGGAAATGGGGCATGGCGGCTGGTGGTCACGATGGGGATTACCTTTTGGGATTACATCAACGGCAGCTCAGTCCACCAATCCGAGCTACGATGTTTTTTAATGGGCGTGATGAGAGATGGGTAAATGGCCAAGGAAACGGTCGGGTACTAGGAAGGCGTTCAGGGATCGCCAACGAGAAGCAAGCTGTCACGCGAGGACGCCTGCTGAATACCAGATTGGCACGTTGCTCTGACAAATAACAAAACAGAATTTGCTTCTGGACTCCAACAATCGTGGTCCGCAATTTATATGCACAATGTGAATGTTTGCACCAATGATTTCGCAATATCCAAACTTTGAAAAAAAAAGCGAGCTGGGATTATGTAAATGAGAAATTTCACATTCACTTTTTAATAAAAACCCTACAATTGCTTCCGCTGCCCACTGTCAGGTCAACTATGAACAACAACAATAAAGAGAGCTTCGTATACAGCAATTGTGCTGCATCGGTCTGGTGTATTTTTCTCGGTTAAGCTTGAGCTGTGGGCAGCTTGTCAACACTCACCGCAACCGACTGCCCGGGCAGTGACGTCAACCGCAACGTTCCGTGCACCAGAACTTGTTAAGCGAGCACTGCAGGGGCTTGTCGTGGTGGGGTCCGACCGCTCGTCTTCACCGCCCCAGGCTATGAGCGGCCCAAGATTTTTATGCCGCTCTTTTGACTCTTTTTTTGTCTCCTTTGACTCTTTTGACGGACGGGTGGGTTCCAAAATTTTTTGGGCGACAATCCCACTGCACCTGAAGCCTGTCGTCTGTGGCCTCGCAGCCTGCCTTTCCTTTTATTGTCGAGGATTTTCGGATACACAGGCACTAGACTGTCCCAATTTGTCTTTTAGAATGAAGGAAAATGACCCCAAGAAGCGGAAGAGAGACGGCGAGTCGTCTGCAAAGCCGAAAAAAAAGGTTGTGCTGGATGCGCCACCCTCAACAGTGGCAGTTTCTTCGGTGCTGCGACCCAAGTTTTGCCCGCCTGTAATTGGTAGGTGATGTGCTCTTGAACAAGAATTATCCATCTTTCGATTGACTTTTGGATGTCCAGCTACAACGCCGGGTATCGAGATCTCGCAAAAGATGGCCTTCCACCCGTACCAACCCAGAGACAGCCCCACGACCAAGTCAAAAAATGGCTTCACCAAGGAACTACTGTTGCACTCAAGAACCCACCAAACTTTAGACTATACGGCGAGAGAAGAAGAACCCAGGGGATCTGCTCGGCTACTGAATCACTTTGTCGGAGTCTACGACCCCAAAAATGGAAAACTAGACGTTGTAGAGGCAAAGAGGATGGTGGTCCGAGGCCTAGTTCGTGCCAAGCAGGTCGCAGAAATGTCCACCAGCGAGAGTGAAATCGACAAGGTACGGAAATGTCCCCATGACCCTGAAAGAAATGGTACATGAGATGCAAGAAAACTGACTTGCTCGACCAGAGCATGATGGAACGCCGCATTGACCTGGGCCAAACATTTGGTACGAAGAAGGCCAAGAGGGCTATCCGTGAGAAGGCCCTCAACGCTATTGCGCCACAAAGGAAGCCCGGAGATGCCCCTGCAGAGATCAATCCGGCTGGAAAGGCAGTCCTGCAATCTGTTGGTCAAATTACCACGCAAATGTCCACGAAAGAACAGCTGCAAGCAGAGGTTGACGAAGCCAAGCCTGTGCCCAAGGCCAACCTCGACGCCCAGGAGATCCAAGATGTATATGATCCGAACTCCATCATCGGAGCTGACATTCTCAATCTCGTGCCCATCAGAGAATGGCAGGAGAGAGTCCAACACAAGGAAGGCATTCAAACGGTTTCACGATTCGTAGCCGCCAGAGTCAACGCCATTGCCACCAACAACGATGCCATGACACGCTTGCGGGTGCTCCGATATTTCAATTTTGTGCTCACCTTCTATCTGAGTACCACGCCAGGCAAGCAACGGAACACGCGAAAGGTTCCCCCACGAGACAAGCTTCGCGAACTGCTGTCACCCGCACCCGAAGCAGTAGTGGAAAACATCCGCCGCAAATTCTCAGACGCTGGCGTCCTGAGAAAATTCCACATTGATCTTCTCAAAGCGCACTGCTGTGTATTCGCCTGCATAGTGGATAATTTTGAAGTGGACACACAAAATCTGAGAGACGACTTGAGACTAGACCAAAGGGGGATGAATAATTACTTTCACGAGATAGGTTGCCGCGTAAGGCCTGTCAGCAAAAAGGCCGAGGGGGGACAGACGATACAGGTCGCGAGACTGACGTTGCCATTGCACTTTCCCAAACAAAGGACAATAGCACCACGTCGTAAGTAGGACGGAGCTGGTATCAAGATCTGACGGGAGGGAAAAATACCAAAAAGACTTGTGTGTTGCGATGATGCATAGAGCGGCGTTTGGTGATGCGGTCTCTCTCCAAGGGCATCCGATCCGGCGGGGGTTTTCTTCTTCTTTTTTTTCGGTTTCTTTCTTATTCTACCTGGTCGTATGATAGGCATACATGAATATTCTCACTTACGAAGAGCGTTGGCCAGATCCCTTGCAATTAAGCTGCCAGTACGGAGTACTCGGTAGGATATATTCCGTTGGCCGAAGTCGTCTTCCACAGAAGCTGTCTCGGGCCATTCATGCCATGATGCCATAATGGTCCATGCAATGTGCAATCACGCTGGCATCACGGCCAAATCTGCAGGCCCAGTTCGTGCCCCCCGCCTCTTCCACGGACCGAGGTATCCCAAACCCAGACAATGTGGGGCGGAATTGAAGACCCAAACCCCGGATATGAACGATTTCATTCCGGGAGTATTTTTGAACTAGAAAACATTCTTGTACACCCTTTCTCAGTCAGCCGTGACGCCGTTCCTGGAAACCTTCGGAACAACAGCAGAGATATTTATTCAGAATTTTGTTCCATCTTGAATAAGAATGAAGTCGGAAATGGCCTCGAACCCAGTCATCAGCGTCGAGTACCGCGGGCGCGTGGCCGTCGTCACGATCGACAACGAGAAGAAGCTGGGCGCTCTATCGCAGGACAACTACTTTGATCTGGCGACGAGCATGAACGAGATTGCCAGGCACGACGAGGTTGTGACGACGGTTATTACGGGCAGGGGACGGTATTTCTCGGCGTGAGTTGAAACTCTTTTCTTCCTTCCTTTTCCTTGTCGGACCCCCCCCCCCTATTTTGCTGTGTCGATATGATGTGACGAGGTTCGGGAGGTGTACCTTTCCCCCCTAACTCCGAGCTGCACCATGTAAAGCTCACAATCCTCAGCGGCGCAGACGTCTCGGTCAGTCGCCCCAGCCCTTCTTCCACGACGCCCGCCGACGCGCACAGAACGTGGCTCCAGACCTTTGTAGCGCACAACCTCAACATCACGCACGCCTTCGCGCACCACCCCAAGATCATGGTCGCGGCGCTCAACGGGCCCGTCGTGGGCCTCTCGGCCGCCATCGTCGGCTGGGCCGACTTCGTCTACTGCACGCCGCATGCCTTTCTCCTCACGCCCTTTTCGTCGCTCGGCCTGGTCGCCGAGGGGGGAGCCTCCCGCGCGCTGGCCTCGCGCCTCGGCCCGGCCAAGGCGAATGAGGCCCTGCTCATGAGCAAGCGTATTACCGCCGAGGAGCTCAAGGCGTGCGGGTTCGTCAACGAGATTTTCGACTTTGCCGAGCACCAGGATGGGATGTTCCGCGAGAGGGTCCTGCGGGAGGTGGACGATCGGCTGGGCGAGCACTTGAACGCCGAGAGTATACTGGGCATAAAGAAGTTGCTGAGGAGGCCGGATGTGGACGTGCATAATGCGCAGAGCGTGCACGAGGTGTTTGCTGGCTTGGACAGGTTCGTGAGGGGGATTCCGCAGGAGGAGTTTCGCAAGATTGCGAGTGGTGAGAAGAGACATAAGCTGTGATGGGGGGGAAGAAACCCATGACCATGTATCCCATGATTGAAGAAGCTTGTGTTGTGTCAGGACGAGGGGCGACGATGCCCGTGAACAAGGAGTAAATAGCCATTTATTCTTCACGATGCCCATCTCATCTGCTTCATGCCAACAAGCCGAATAACAGGGTGACCCTTCCCCAGAAATCGCCCGCCATCTTGGCCACCTTCTTCCTCGCCGCTCCGTCTAGCCCGCTCCTCTCGAATAATTCCTCATCCAGCTTGGCATAGTTGTCGGCTGCGTCGGCCTGCCCGTTGCCAATGCAACATCGTAGCAACGCCACCTCAAAGAGCCATTGTGTACATACATCCCTGGCATTGTCCACAGACTTCGACTCTTGTTGATCCACTGGCTCTTCACTTTCGCCATTATTTTCCCCATGCTCGCCTGCTTGCTGCTCAGTCCTCCCCGTCCTGTCCTTCGAGTCCTCGTCCGTTGGGAGACTCCCTAGCTCCCTACGCCACGCCTCGCACAGTTGCTCGCCAACTTGCTTCTTCAGCTCACCCACCGCCGCGGGCGTCCATAAATCAACGCCCAGGTCTGTCATGGACAACGACAAGTTGCGCAGGAATTGGAAGACGCTCGGAGAGGGCTGGCTTGGAAGAGGTGGCTGCCCTTCCCACAGTGGCTTCATGGCCACGCTCTTATCCGACAGTCCGTTGGTGATCAAGTCCTCGACCGCAGAGCGAGACGCCATGGCTGCAATTCGGCCGTGCCAACGGGGTACCATGCTTAGACCAAAGCCTTTCACCGCGGGACGCTCGGGCAGTTGTGCGCGGACATCTCGAATCACGCGGATGAGATAGATTGACATGGCACCGCTGGAGCCATGTTCGCTGTGCTGTTCCCACAGTTGATGAATCTGCTTCTCGAGAGCGTCAAAGGATGCATCGACCGTCTCGTGCAACTTTTCCTGTAGCCTCATCGGGTCCTCCTTGCTGAGAACCCTTTGCCTTTCTTCAATTGTGTCCTCGTCCTCAACCTCCTCGTAGTCGTTGTCCCATCGCTGCTTGCGAAGCTGCTCCACCACGGTCTTGACATCATCAATGATGTGGAACCACGATCTGTAGCTATGTGAGGCCCTGGACACGGCATCATTGCGGCCGTGTAGTCGCGACACGACCTCTTGCAGGAAAGGCGCAGCGCCATTTGATAGCGCGACATCGTACCCGTCGTCATAGTCCCAGAGGCTCTTGTTCTTGTCCGACACACCGTCTTGCCACCCTTCGAGAGTGGCCCTGATTTCTGAGCCGACGAGGCGTAGTTTCGTTGCTTTTGCCTCCACCACCGCGAGGAGTCGTGCATTGATCATCTCTCGCAAGTCGTCTTGCATTTCCTGCGGATCAAAGCCTCTTGCTCTGCCGCCGTCGCGGATCCAGAGCTGCAGCACTTGTGTACGCAAGTCGATTATGGATTTGAAGTCTGCCATATGATTGAGTGTCTTTTTTAAACCGGACAGAATCACGTCCCCCCCCTGTTCTGCAAAATTGCTCAGCATTTCTCTCGCTTGTTTGGCATCCAGATCGTCGTGTCTGACAAATGGCGTAAAGTCCTGCATCTCTTCGCTGCACCAGCGCCCGTAGACGTCTAGTCGCAATCCCTCAATTTTGTTCAAGGAGGCATCCGCCAGGAGCCGTTGGCTCTTCAGGTTTGATAAAGCTTGTGAAAGCTTGAGAGGGACCAACGCCTGCACATCGAGAACAGTTCTTGTGTAGAGTCTTAGGCTGTGAACCACATCTTCTGTTGTCGTTGTTCGTTCGTACTGGTCCATGTCGAGCGTCGTCTCCATGGCGCGTTGTCTCACTCGAAGGAAGTGCCGGATGACATGTTTCGCCCCTGAACTATTGGCAAGGCTGTGAGCGGAGAGAGCCTTGATGGCATCTTCGGTATCCCCATTCTCGTCCACTTTTTCCAGCAGCCGCTCAACGCTTCGTTGGATCCTTCTTCGCAGCGAGTCGAGTAATTTGCTCGCAGCATCGGTGGCCTGCTGAACGTCTTGGGCTATCGCCTCTTCCTTCAGGTTTTTGACAAGTAACCGACCAATCACGAAGATCTTGGTAGCAATCACCAACCTCTCCCCCTTCCCCATCTGTTTATCGGCGATGCCACCACCGTGGAGGATCCTTCCCGCCGTGAGATTGCAGGACTCGAGGAGCCTCAGTCTAGCCGTCTCGTTTGCACCGGAGCTCTTCTCTCTCGTCAGGAATTTCGCCAGTCCCGCGACTTTTGAAGAAATCACGGTTCGTCCACAACGGCCACCCATTTGTCCTAGGAGATCCTGCACCTGGTCACTCTCACGACGCATATGCACGATCGTGTCTGCGGTACCAAGCAGTTCGCGATACGAGCTCCCAACCTGGGTCCGTAAACGGGCAGACTTTTCTTCGATTTGAGAATGAAGCGACTTATGAAGGGATCGGATCTGCGGAAGGGTGTAACTTCCGGAGAAGATGTCGGCGGAGGAGCCGAGTGTCGCAGGGTCGGGGATTGTCGACGCCATTGCGGCGATGAGCGCTTTGTTGGCTGAACGATTCTATCAGTGCGTATTCTATCAGCGCGTCACGGTAGATCAAGCATTGGAGAATGCAACCAAGAAGAAATTTTGTAAATGCGAGACACAATGCGCTAGCAAGCAACAGAAGTTGAGAGTTGTGGTGTCGTCAGTTGGTGTTGTAATGGTTGTACAATGCACCTATCACACATAGAATAGAGTATGTGGCGTGGCCGCTTGGCATAGCAAGCATTTGATGGGAAATTTGATGGGATGTGATTAGCTTGGCGTTGGTGGGGCAAGCGCAGCTCGTCTGGGCTGGGACCAGCGAAAAGAAACGACCAGACAAACATGAGATGCCGCACCCACCGAGTAAAAAAAAACACAAAGCATCGTGGCGGAAAAGAAAACAGAAACCCATTGAGGGCCACGACGACCAGTGTAGGTGTAAGATGTGTAGATATGTACATGTACGGAGCATTGGTGGGTTGAATCTACAGCTTAACACTCTTGATGACCCCGGTGTTAATACCAGACAGCTCTCCTCTGTATCCGCCTTTGGGCTCACCACCCTGCCAGACAGGCTTCATGCTCTTCAGTTTCTTCTGCTTGGCCTCGTACTGCTTTCTCCTCTTGACTCTTGGGTTTCTGACGTCCTTGTTCCTCTTGGGTGCCAGGCCCTTGTTCTTCTCAATGGCATATGTAATCTTTCTCTTGCCATCCTCACCAATCTGCTCGTTCTCCACGACTCTGTCTGCCTTGCTAGCGGCTGCAAAGGCGGCGAATCGAGCTGCCTTATCGTCGCGCTTGCTCTTTGACTTGAGAGCCACCATGTCGTAGTATTCATCTTCGTCACCGCGGATGGCATTGGCAGTAGCACCGTCATTGTCGCCGTCACTGTCTTCGCCGAGATCAGCGCCATGCTTGGAACCCCCCTTGCCTCGCTGTTCAGCTTTGGCGAGCAGTCGTGCTTGGCGATCCCTGAGACGTTCTCGATGGGGTATGTCCATGTCTCCTCCAGCATCGCGTCCAGCTCCAGCACGCTTGATGGCCTTTTGCGCAATCTGTGAGGTGTAGAACTTGAGACTCTTCCTGCGGGCGGCCTTGTCTGCCGCGGCGCGAGCATCCAGGGTCTCCTCCTCGCCAAAGTCGGAGTGGTCATCCTTTTGCTCCTTCGACATGGTCGCTGGTTTCCGCTTTGACTTCCCAGAGGGCAGGGGCAGGTTATACAGATCAGCGACGCTGCTCTCGATGGCTTTGGCCTTTTCAAGCTTCTTGGCCTGCCGGGCAGCAGCAGCAGCAGCAGCAGCCGCCGCCTTGTCCTTCTTAACCGACGCCTTCTTCTCCCTCTTTCGGTCTAGCGAAGCCAGACCATCATCCAACGCGTATTCACCATCCACCTCTGCCGCCAGCGAAATGGCAGTTTCGTCAGCAGCATTGTGCGCGGCTCTCGAGTTCTTGACCCGATCCCAAGCCTCGCGACACTGTAAGATGGTTTCCATGACATCATGGTCCCGTAGATCAGTAGGCGACAAAGTCCTTTGAGACTTGGTTGCATCTCTCGCCGGGGATGTAAGAATGGCGAAGTAGCTGGTCAAGGTGGCGACGTAACAGCCTAAGACCCAGTACTTGATGACTTCGATTGATATCCTTGACTGTTCAGCAGCATCTGCTTTGAGGTTGGCCAATACCGGCTGAAGCTCATCGAGTTCGTTTGCTAAATACTCGAACTCGGGATATCTTGTCGACAAAAGCCGTGCGCGCTCTTCCGCGCTCATTTCGGGTGTGACCTCGATGTCCTTGAGTACCTCGACCACCTTTTCTTCATCTTCCTCGGCCTCGGATTCACCAGCCAGCCATTCATCGCCGTCAAAGACAAAGTCTTCTTCTCTCATCTTGGAGAGCTTCTTTTTCTGCAGTCTTTTAGCTTCGGTTTCTTCTCCAAGGGCATCGGCTTCGGTCTCAATATTATCGGCGTCATAGTATTCTTGCTTGGAAGATCCCCACCAGCCAGACTCTCCCTCTTCATCTTCACCTGGATTTCCGTCATCCTCGCCGTCCTGATTTTTCCGTTTAGAGCCCTTGGTAGCCTTTGGCTGCGACTGTGTTTCCTCTTCGAGATCATCATCATCATCATCATCGTCACCGGAGTCAGAGTCCGAATCTTGATAGGGCAGGAGCTCTTCATCGGAAAGTTCCATGTCCTCCTCCGTCTTCCTTCTCCTCTTGGAATCTGGTTCGTCGTCCAACATTATCGTGTCCCGGTCCATAAAGTACTCGTCTTCCGAGTCGGCGACATCCTCGTAGGTAGAAATAGGGCCAAGTCGAGCATCGGAGGGATCCAACTCTTTCGGGCCCTTTGGACCGACATTGCGACCGGAGCCCTTTCTCTTCTTTGCCATGATGAAACACTGCCCTTGGGCTTGAACAAGGTGATGTGGGCGAGTTGGGCAGAAGAAAATCACGAATCACGGCTTGCCGAAATGGAACGATGCACGCGTTTAGGTAGGGCATTTAGCGGGAACAACTTTTTTCTGCCACGGCCTAGAAAATTTCCTGGAGCGATAAGATAAGAAAGTGTGCTCCAGCTCCAGATGGATTAGTGACTTTCATGTACAAGGTACTTGGTGTACTTGGCCCCGCAGCAGCACTGGGTTGCGCCCCCTGGTTCTGTGCTACATTGGCCTGCAGGGGCTCGGGGGGCGAATGTTTCATGCATACATTGTACAAGACATGGATTGCTAGCGATGATGTTTTTTTGACAAGTGACGTCTGATGTCTTTTTCATCTGCTTGGAGCAGCAAGTTCTGGCAAGTTCTGGCACCTGGCGGGATGCAACATGACAGCCTCGAATCCATGGCCGACAACCACCATGACTACATATGACTGCCTCGTGTCCCCCTCTTGGCCTGGTGGATCCAGGGACTTCTCATCTGACCGCCGACAGGGGTCGCAAAGCCAAACAAAGCCAGTCAGTCGTCACAGGCGATCCTCGTGCCTCCATCAACAAATCGAGGCTGATGCTTGGGGCAAATGCATCGAGTTGAGACATCTTCTGCTCGGCTCGGCTCTATGTACTACTCCTAGGCTTGGCCCGTCGTCTTGAACTATACGAGCCACCAACCTCATCATCACCTGCCCTGCTGTCCTGCTGTCCTGCTGTCCTGCTTCCTGCTGTCCTGCTTCCTGCTGTCCTGCTGTCCTGCATCACGATCGACTCGACTTGAGGCTGAACTCCTTTATTACCGACCCAAACTGTCGCCCGAGCTCGTGCTGACATGCAACTTTGAACTTCGCACGCCAGCTCCAGGTCACGGTTGCTGTGCGAAGGAGCTCCGTTCCATGTCTGTGCTGCATCTCGAGTCCTCGACCGGTGCTGGTGCTACCTTCTCCATCTATTACTTTCCCCTCGCCTTTTCTTACCCATCCTGACGACTTGCCCAACCCCTAAATAGAGACGACGCGGGAAGACTCTGAGTAATTTTTGAGCCACCTGCGTTCACGTCTTTCGACAATTCTTCGTCTTGTGTCAATCCCCACCATCCTGTCGTGCGCATCGCATCACGCGCGAACCGCGATAAGCGACTTGGTCGGGTCCTCGTTGCACCCGACATCATTCTTAGAAAACTGTTTAACCTACCCGCAACTCGCGACGATCCTAGCACCCTATTCTTTTCTTCTTGAACCCAAAAATAGAAAAAGAAAAAAAAAACTATACAAAAATTTCCCAGGCTCTCTGCGCAATACCCAGCGTCGCGAGACAACAAGAGTTGCCATGGCCGACGACCGCGAGGCCCCTAACCATGGCTCGGCGCCAGCATCACCGAGAGCAATTCGACGACTCAATCTCCTAGGTGCTGGTCTTCACAATAATATGGAGCCTGACGAGCGCTCACCTTTGCTCCCCAATACGGCCCGAGCCAGAACACGAGGAGACGGAGCGCCTTCACCCCGAATTGCACATTTGACTAGAAATCATAGTTATACGGGTAAGTCGTGATGGAAGAATGCCAAGAGCAGATCATCGGAAACCACGTGCCTTTCCGCCTTGAGCTAACATTACCGTGATGAATAGGCAGCGTGCGTCAAACCAGACACCATAGCAGACATGGCTCATGGGGCCAGAGGCTCATGCAAGCCCTCGCCGACCGAAGTACATCCATGGTCGAATCCAAAGCGTCTATTGCTCCTCACGAAAGGGTGTGGTACGATCAGTTCACAAGCACCGACTGGGTACATGATGCCATAGCCGACTCCCATCGTGTCAAGGCTCTACGTAGCAGAAAAGACTTTTGGGGCCGAGTTCGTGTTGCTCTGGATGGCTCCCAAGGGTGGATATTGAGTGCCCTTTGTGGATTCGTGGTCGCTCTGGTTGCTTATGTCGTTGATGTGGCAGAGGCGACGGTATTTGATTTCAAGGATGGTTATTGTGCCACGGCGTGGTACTCGAACGAGAAGGTGAACAAGCTTCTGTCAGGTCTCATGATATACATAATACGCAGTCAGCTGACATGCAGATACAGCAATGCTGTCCCCGAGGGCCATGTGACAACTGGAAAAGCTGGTCTCAAGCCTTCAGTTCCAATCCGCTGGGCGAAATGTGGACCAATTTCTCGATATACTTGGCATCCGTCGTCGGTCTTGCCTGTCTTTCTTGTTGGATTGCACTGTTGACGAAAACGGTGGTACCCTCTGCATACCAGCTCACGACACTGGATGAGAACTTGGCCGCCGTACCCCAGCGCACTGGACATGATCCAAGCGACGAAAACACGAGCCCAAGTCGACAAAACGAAGCATCACAGTCGAATCCGCCCATGGTGTACTACTCGGCTGCTGGCAGTGGTGTTGCAGAAGTCCGTGTCATTCTCAGCGGGTTCGTGTTGCACGGTTTCCTGGGGTTTAAAACCCTCGTAATCAAATCACTGGCCTTGGTCTTGAGCGTAGGGTCCGGACTGAGTTTGGGCAAAGAAGGCCCGTATGTTCACATTGCTACTTGTGTAGGTAACATTGCCTGCCGGCTGTTCGCGAAATACGACCGAAATGACGCCAAACGCCGAGAGATTCTGTCTGCCGCCGCCGCCGCCGGCGTTGCAGTTGCCTTTGGCGCTCCACTCGGCGGTGTTTTGTTCGGGCTGGAGGAGGTGGCGTACTTTTTCCCTGCCAAGACGCTGTTCAGAACATTCTTTTGCTGTATTACTGCGGCATTGTCACTCAAGTTTCTCAATCCGTATGGCACTCATAAGATTGTCATGTTTCAGGTCAGGTATCTGGTTGATTGGGAATACTTCGAACTCCTGAGCTTCATCGTTGTTGGTATAGTGGGCGGTGCTCTTGGGGCGCTTTTTATCAAGGCTTCCAAGTACTGGGCCCAGACCTTCCGACGCATAGGCCCCATAAAGACGTATCCCATGTTGGAAGTCTTTCTTGTAGCCCTGGTCACGGCCTTGCTGAATTTCTGGAATCCGCTGGTGAAGGAGCCAGTTGCGAAGCTGCTGCTCAACTTGGCATCTCCTTGCAATGCTAATGATGAGAACACAGATGAGCTCGGTCTCTGCCCAAAATCTGTGAACGACATCCCGTCGATCCTGCTGACTCTGATGATTGCCTTTCTGATTAAGGGGTTTCTCACAGTCATTACCTTTGGCATCGTAAGTTATGCAATGTCCGCGAGGATGTCGGTGCAGAGAACGAGCCTTTTTCCTCCCCCTTGACTAACATGATGGCAACAGAAAGTACCCGCAGGCATATACATTCCCTCCATGGTAGTGGGTGGCTTGCTGGGCCGAATCATCGGACATTTGGTGCAGTGGTTTGTTCTCACAGTTCCTGATTGGGCCATATTCGCCAATTGCGCCACCGCGGCCGACGGCTCATGCATTCAGCCCGGAGTGTATGCGTTCATTGCCGCCGGTGCTACCATGTGTGGCGTCACCAGACTCTCGGTGACGTTGGCCGTCATTCTGTTCGAGTTGACAGGAAGCTTGGATTATGTCCTTCCCTTTTCGATCGCAATTCTGGTGGCCAAATGGACTGCAGATGCTCTTGAACCAAACAGCATTTATGTAGGCCCAACTGGATCTCTGCCGGCCCTCGAATAACCCCAACTGACGCATATTTTGCAGGATCTATTGACGAACATGAATGCCTATCCCTTCTTGGATAACAAGCATAAGCCGGTGTTCACGAGCGATTTGGCTGATATTCTCCCTCGAACCCGCCGTGAGAGAGTCATTGATATCTCCAACTCGCCACTGGTGCCAGCTTCTACTCTGCGCTCCAAGCTCGAGCTGTTGCACCGCGCTGGTGAGATTGATGGTGGTCTGCCCATTATCCGCCACGAAATATTGGTCGGGCTTATTCCGGCCCCAGATCTCGAATTCGCCCTGGATCAGCTCGAGGACGAGCAGACGAGTCTCTGCCTCATGGACAGAGTTCCCAGCATTGACGAGGGCCAGGATGACGATGTGGATCCTACAGATTTTACTCAGTATATCGACCCTGTTCGTACCGACCTACTTTGCCATTCCCAGTTCGAGCAAGGCTCATTGACTAACTCTGCTGCTGCAGGCCCCCGTCTCTCTGGACATTCGATCCCCTATGGATCTCGTGTATGAATGTTTTGTCAAGCTCGGTCTGCGATACATTTGTGCTTCAAAAAATGGTCATTTTAGAGGAATGGTGAGTGGAGGAGGGCGATTCTGCATCCGTGAACCCGTCGCGACTAACTTGATCAAACAGATTCACAAGAAGACCTTTGTCAAGTATATGCGAGAGCTCGAAGAGAATGGTGAATAACGATCTGGTTTGTAAAAGCTTCGGCGCTCACAAATTCCTCCGTGGGTCAGCTGGACAGACTGTGCCGGAATTTTGTTCTTTGGGGGGGGTTCAGCGGTTCTGTTTTTGCATGACGGATTGGCGTACACAAACATTCCTCAAAGCCGTGGCAGTACCTTAGTGAGCGGTCGCAGGTCTGGTATCGGCGTATTCAGAAGAGGAGCATTAGGGACTTTAGCAATGGCATTTTCCATGGGCGTTGTGTAATGATAGGGTGGTGACTTACATGATTAGAAGCATTGGGATACATAGGCTTGGGAAAGAAACCAGCAGTTTGTTTACTCAAGCAAGGCATGAGCAGAATGACGAACTGCATTTTTTTTGTGGACCATATCATGGCACCTGGCCCTTCCTCTTCTTCACACCCCCCCCCGTACATGCTGAATATGAGCTGTATACTCCATAATACGTCCGTACAGTGGGTATATCCTGCATAAAGCTGACCGGCTTGGGCACTCGGGCGGGTGTGGGACCGGGCCGGTCGTCGTGCCATCTTGGGCGGAGCCGGCGGATGGGTCGAGAGGGCCTGCCTATTATTGTATGGATGATTATCGTCCACGATGAAGCTTGTCGAACCATGCTGCGTTGACCCGCCGATGTCGGTGGCGTCCTCCCGATTGAACAACTGAACTGATTTGTCCCAAACCCGGAATGACGGAGACTAATATTACGTAAAGGCAGCGCGGCACCAGCCAATTGTTTTCCAGACCGGCGGGTCAAATGTGTGACGATGCTCATTGTTGGTGGAAGACAACTTAGACAAGTGAGGAGAAGTGAAGCGGGGTGTGCGAGCTCCCGTAACAAGAAAAGAAAAGGCAATACGGATCCGTACATAATCCGTATTACGGACGTAAACAACCCAACTCAGAACTGGCAGGGGCGACCCATCCCGACTTTCCCTCCGGGCTCCCCGCATAATCAAAGACGTCTCCGCAGATCAGATAAGCCGTCGTGAACCACGGATAAAAGGCTTTGGAGCTCCGGAAGCTGTTGCCGCCTCTGCTCCTCCCACCACACTTTTCTTTTCTCCACCTCTTCACCATCTTGTATCTTGCCCTCCCAATCCCACATCTGAGGCTTCCTTTTCCTGTGCGAAAAAAAACACCACACCGCGTCGTCGCCATGTCGGCTCTCCGTGCTGCAGGCGCGGCCCGACCTGCCGTGGCGCAATCTCTGAGCGCTGGCGTGGCGCAGAGGCCATTCGGCACTGCCGGAGCCATGCGCATGGCTGCCGTAAAGTCTTTTCACAAAGATGAGCCCGCTGCACCTATCCTCAAGACCAAATTCCCCGGCCCCAAGGCGGTCGAGGCTGTCAAGGAGCTTGACGACGTCTTTGAAACCCGTAGTGTCAACATGATGGCCGACTATACCCAGAGCGAAGGCAACTACATTGCCGACCCCGATGGCAATATGCTGTTGGACGTGTAAGTGGCAATGCGCTCCTCCCTCCCTGCATCCCTACCGACTTCCAACACCAACATGATGACCTTGACACCGTAGTTATGCTCAAATTGCTTCCATACCCGTTGGCTACAACAACCCCGAGCTCCGCAAGGTTGCTCAAACCCCCGAGATGGTTGACGCCATCATCAATCGTCCTGCTCTGGGCAACTTTCCCTCCCATACGTGGGCCGGTATCTTGAAGTCTGGTATTCTCAAGGTGGCTCCCAAGGGCCTCAACAACGTCTACACCGCCATGGCCGGTTCCGATGCCAACGAAATTGCCTACAAGGCCGCATTCATGTACAGGCGGCAGCAGGAGCGAGCGGCCCGGACATGGATTTCACGCCCCAGGAGATGGAGAGCGCCATGAACAACCAGGCTCCCGGCTCTGCTCAGCTCTCTATCCTCTCTTTCAAGTCCAGTTTTCACGGCCGCCTGTTCGGCTGCTTGTCCACCACACGATCCAAGCCAATCCACAAGCTTGATATTCCCGCCTTTGACTGGCCACAGGCTACTTTCCCCCAGCTCAAATATCCCCTCGACCAGCACGCCGAGGAAAACGCAAAGGCCGAGCAAGCCAGCCTGGACGAAGTCGAGCACCTGATCAAAACCTGGCACCTACCTCCCGCCGCTGTCGTTGTCGAGCCCATTCAGAGTGAAGGCGGCGACAACCACGCCAGCCCGTCCTTCTTCCAAAAGCTACGTGCTTTGACCCGCAAGCACAACATCCTCCTCATCGCCGATGAGGTTCAGACCGGTGTCGGTGCCACCGGGAAGTTCTGGGCCCACGAGCACTGGAATCTGCAGGACCCCCCGGACATGGTCACCTTCTCCAAAAAAGCCCAGACGGCCGGCTACTACTACTGCTCAAAGGACCTCCGCCCCAACAAGCCCTACCGTCAATTCAACACCTGGATGGGTGACCCATCCAAGGCTCTCCTTTTCCGCGCCATCATCAGCGAAATCGAGCGACTGGACCTCGTGAACCACACAGCCAAGGTTGGCGACTACCTCTATGGCCAACTCGAGGGTCTCGCCGGCAAGTACCCCGAGCACTTCAAGAACCTCCGTGGCAAGGGCCAGGGCACGTTTATCGCCTTTGACAACCCCCAGCGTGACGAGTTCCTCAACAAGGCCAAGCGCTTCGGCATCAACATTGGCGGCAGTGGTGCCAGTGCCGTCCGACTGCGACCCATGCTCATTTTCCAGGAGCACCACGCTGATATCCTGATAGAAGCTCTTGAGAAGGTCGCCAAAGCTCTGTGAAGAAAGAGAAATCACCATAGAAAAAATTATGATGCCCTTCCTACAGAGTCGAGAGGAACGTTGGACCTGCAACGCACCACTTGAGATGCATCCGTGCAAGGACATTGCTGTCATGGGATCAGGGAGTCTCCGGCTAACAAAGTGAAGATGCAACACGTTTTTTTTTTTTTTTTTTTTTTTTTTTTTGGGTAGTTTTCAGCTTTTTAGGAAAAGAAACCTTGAGCCATGTCATCGCTATATGGACCTCAATACTTACTCACAAACGAGGGAGCAATGAGCTGGAGGAGACGGGGACGGGGCATAAAAGGAGGCGACTTTACCGTAGTAAAAATAATTGCGATTGCTAACAAAACAACCCCGCCTATGAAATGCATCAGTGCTAAACATGAGCCATGATTGATATCGCCCCTCCCTCTTCCTCCCCTTTAACTAGACACCAAGTGGCATGGTAGCGGAGCGAATGATGTCCTCGTTTGATCTCGACGGAGCGTTCTGGACCGACACCGATGCAACGACAAAAAGAAAAACCACACACATGCACTCCTCGCTCTATGATTCTACCTGAATGCTGTAATGTACATACCGCCGTGATGAGACCAGGCCCCTCCTCATGTGCAACAGCGAAAACAAGAACGCATGGATCGATGGAACTGCAGCCTTGGCAAAGTAGAAAAGACGGCCGATGTCGAGGACGAATGACAAACAGGGACACAAGAGTAGGGGGGATGCATGACTGCCATTTGAATCGCACAATGGGGAAAAGAAGAACTTTGTATGCGACAACGTGAATAAGTGTAGGTTCGACGTGAGAAAGGTAGCTAGCACTAGGCTTCCCAACTTTGAAAGTGGCCATACACCAGACAGTGTTGAGAAGAAGACTTGGAGCAAATCTAGATGAGGACCAGGAGGCCAGCAAATCACAAAGACTCATCTTGACAGAACTGGCAAGAGCCGTCCGCGGGTAAAGTGAACCTTCAGCCATGTCCGCTGAGATCAAGCCCGGGCCGATTTCGGGAAGTTTTCACACTTGGATGAGCCAGAAGAAGAAGCCGAATTTTCCCCCAAAGCAGGGCCTGCGAGCAACCGAGTGCTTGTGTGCCAGCGTCGGGCGTCTGGAATGTGGAAGAAGTCGGTAGCAAGACGAGGGGCATGTTGCCGAGCTAAAGGTTGGACGAGTTGAGTCGACGTCGAACTTTGTGCGTTGCCAATACCAATGGAGTGGTGATAGTGTATGCCAGATAGTAACTGAGCTGCTCTCGGCATCTCATGCGCGAACCGCTAGATTGCGCCGCTAGATACTGTGGGAGCTGTATTGTTCTTGATTGCGGCAGGGCCGGCCTGCTGGATCTGCGTAAAGTCACCCAAGCGCCGTCTCTTCTTGTCTCTTTCCACGCCAGAAGGCTCGGACTGGATCTGCGGGAGGGCCTGCGGCTTTGGCTGTATCGAGTCACCATCTTGCCGAGGAGCTGCGGGCAAGAGTGGCCGATGTCCAGTTCCTTGTTCTGGACGAGGGGCGAGGTGTGGCGGAAGCTTGGGATTCAGATTCCTCTTCGCCTTGTCCGCCCGAGACGGCCGTCCTCTCTTTTTGGTTTGGTTGTGCGCAGGCCGGGCAGCAGATACGCAGCTTTGACCATTGTCTGTGGAAGGCCGTGGAAGAATTGCAACTGGTGTCGAAGTGCTCGAAGGTGAGAGCTTGTGTAGTCGAGGGCTGACCAAGTCGCCTGACATGTGTTCGAGCTGCAGGCCGCGACTGTATTCACCTGAGCTGCCAGTTGATAGACGTTTCGATCGAGATGGCGAGTCCTTCATATGATCTACAATCTGAATACACTGACTCAAACTTCTACCTGTTGGCGCATAAGAAAGACGGTTCCGAGAAATGGGGATGTAACACGCAGAAACAGGCGGCAAGCGTACCTAGAGGAACTTGCATATTCATCCAATTAGGAACAATCTGGTTCGCTTCAATAAAGCGCCATAAATGCTCGACACCGACATCGCTGGATTTTAGAATCTCAGCAAGCACAAATCGCTGCAGTGTAGAAGGATATGTGTAATCAGTCGTAGTTCTTATCTCTTGGATGCTGGGTACTAATGAGGCATACCTTTTCCTCTCTCGTAAATGAGGAATCCATAGCCTATGTGGCCAGCCGTGAGAATTGAAAGCAAAGCTGAGAGGGGGGGTATAAGGGATGATATGAAGTCAAATGAAACCAGAGTCGGGAGAAATGTTGGAACTCTGTCAATCTATTATGCATTGGCGACGCCGCTTCTCGGGCCAGAAGTGAACTGGGGGTGACCTACACAGTAGAAGAATAGAAAATGTTATCGCTATTATCCCACCATTCAGGACATTATTGATGGTGCTGATCATGCATCTCCCATCCACCATTGGACGGGTCCCACGAGTTGCGACGTCGCCAAATGTCACCAAATTCTTTATATGGAGAAACTCGGAGAGGGCGAGTTATGTCAACACCGGGTTGCAATTCGTAGGAACCACGCTCGCCAGGAAGAACTGTTGGGTAAAGATCCGTCGAACCCCTCGTCCCGTTCACATGAAAGCGTTGGTCGAGGACCTCAGCATACAAACGAACATAATAGGGCCACTGAACTGGCACGAGCAGTCCCTGAAAGAGCCACCGACAAAACGGCCAATGGCAGATGTGCAACAGCGCGCAGGATATCACGTTGTGTGACGATGGCTAGGAGAGAATGAACAACGCAGCAACGGTGAGACGTGAGGCGACAAGCGGGTTTGTGCAATGGCGATTCGTAGCATGCAGCAGGTTGGAGCGGCGGCAAAGAACAAAGAACACACAGACCAGGAGAGTTAGAACTTGGGCGTCAGCGCGTGACTGGGTAACATGACAAGGCCAGCATCGAAAGGAACTGATTTTGTGCTTTCTCGGTATCGATTTGAGGACGTTTGCACCCGACGAGGTTGTTTGTGGCTTTTCCTTGGTTCTTGCAAGAGGCAACCGAGCAGCCGCAAAGGACAATAAATGTACCAGACGTGGACAATCTAGCCCCGCGGCATTTGGGCCACACCCTCTTCTATTGTCGATGGCGGCGCGGGACTGTTGACGTGACCTGGGTGACTATGGTGGTGCGGATGATGATTGACCAGGGTAACCAGGGTTGCAACGAACATGGGTCTGCGGCGATGGGATGGCAGCCGCCAGAGAGCCCAGAGAAAGCCAGCCCAGAGCCAACCCACCATCTTTGCCGCCCTGTTTGGAATACCTGCTACACATTGGAGGCGTGTGTAATCCGTACGGATCCGTAAGAAGAGTATTTAGTAAGAGGGGGCAAGAAGTCTCCGTGACGGAGTCTTGCAGCGTGCTGGGAATGACGATGAAATCATCCTATCATCATAGCATGCTAGATGCATTGGCGCGATTGACAACGGCTCCTCCCGGTCCGAAATGTGTCGCGACTCGCAATTGATGCCACAATCTGGTTTGGTCTAAAGGCTCTCGCGCTTGCATGTCGAGTTGATGTGGTGTAGATGTGGTGTTTTTATTCCGATTCGGCCGTGGAACCGAGAAATAGCCCGGAAGACGTGCGACCAGAGAGACAAAGGGAGGCTGATATTAGATGCCATGGTAGCAACGATGAGTGCCATCCATCTTGTTTACATTTGTTCGCGGTGCGGTGATGCGGTGCGGTGATGCGGTGCGGTGATGCGGTGACGTAGAAGTGCACGCATAATAGCATGGCAGGTTTGTTTGCGAGGGTCTCCCACGGTAGAAAGGTATCAGGATGGCCACTCAGAAGGCCCATGTCCTATGCCAATTTGATCTTGTTGAGATGAACGATGAAGAATCCGATCAAAAGAGGGGGACACAATGGCACAGACTCATGTTCGGTCGCAACATCGAGAGAGTCCGACCGCCTTTTTATAAAGGCTGGGTTGCTCCTTCCAATGTAGATCCAAATGCTCTACGGAGTACAATTACATGCGGAGTACATACAACGAAGCATGCAAAGTATGCAAAGTATGCAAAGTGAGTTGGCATCCATCCAAAAGGACCCACCCTTTTCAAGATGGAAGAAGAATCCTCTGACGAGGCCTGGCTGTTCAAGCAACGGCAATTTGATCCTTTTGCAGACCGGCTTCTCCTCTTCTGCTGTGAAACACGGCGACATTGCTTTGTCTGCCACGTTTTGATGCCCAATTCCTGCTCTAAACAAGTGCACAAGGATATTCTCTCCCTGACCTATCTCGGTCAGTTTCCCTTTTGAAGGAAATGTTCCGACGGCAGTTGTGTGCTGACATGACCGGCTGCATGTCGAGATATTTTTATAAATTTTCAGGGGCCTACCGAGTCATTCGTACTCTGCTCGTATTGTATGATTTGTATCTTAGCTGGGATGATTTTACTCCGTACGCCGTAGTTATAGCCGAGATTTGTGGAGATTGGGTCGGATAGAGAAAGTCCGGCCGGAGGCTGTGTCGAGGGCATAGACACTGAAGTAATATAAGAAGGTGCGATGGGATGTGTCTTTCCCAATTCTTCATCTGAAGACATCAAACACCAAGTCTACATCCTCAACGACATTGCTCTCACATCTAACAAGCGACCAAGCACAGTTCCGTATCATTTTTTCAACCTCACGACCACCACGACCACCACGACCGCCGTCAATATGAAGTTCTCCGCTGCCGTCTCCTCCATTTTCATGGCTTGCTCAGTCCTCGCTGTTCCTAGAACCAACCCCGTCCGTTCCAAGCCTTTTGACGTGACGGCTTTTCGTCCCGAGAGTCCCATCCACTTGGCCGTCCTGAGCGCCGCCAAGAAGGGCCTGTTGCTCAAACTTCCCAAACAGAACGCCACCTGCCATGGCGAGAACAACAGGGCTACTCTCTACCTCGAAGGCTCCAAGCTGTTCTTGTACGCTAACGATAACAAGCCTCAGCTGATCTTTGTTGATCGCTCCGGCATGGGTATGTGATGACTTTCTCCCCAACCTCCGCGCCCGACGGTGGTGATATGCCTTGTTTCGGGTTTGGCACAAATCGTTGTGTCGATCCACGACACTAACACTTGAATGTCACAGGTCAAGGAATCATCGGCTACGTCGACGCTGGCCGGACTTCCCCCGCAACTCCGAGGTGGACGGCTGGTCCATTTCAACAGGCGACCTCCTTTTCGATGGCAGCGGCCTCCGAGCTTGCCCCAACTCTATCGATGGCGCCTGGGGTGTCTGGGTGAGGGGTGTGCAGAAGCCCGCTGGCATTGAGGGATGCTTTGACTTCAGTGCCCATGTTTCTACCAACGAAAAGCCTGTTTCTTGCCAGTACAGCTAAATTGGCTGGTATAGGATAAGGCTCATGATTCACACGATATAAGAATCATGACAGACTTTTTGTACTGTTAGAAACGCAGTGTACTGGTATAAATAATCGATCGGCATCAACTTGTTACAGTGATTTGAACTGAAAATTAGCGAGCGACTTCGGTCGATTGCAGGAATGATGCAGTGATGATGCAGTGATGATGTGCCGCAGAAAGCGTAGACACACTAGTAGAAGACGTTTAGTTTTGATGTGCCAGAAGTTTGTGTTTGTGAACAGCAAGCCAACAGGGTAGGTTGGGGCCTGTTATTTCCGGGGCCAGCCGACTTGTATCCATCGGGAAGGTTTGCTAG
Source organism: Epichloe aotearoae (assembly GCA_000729855.1). Lineage (NCBI taxonomy): Eukaryota > Fungi > Ascomycota > Sordariomycetes > Hypocreales > Clavicipitaceae > Epichloe > Epichloe aotearoae. The sequence continues at coordinate 111,810 of JFGX01000020.1, forward strand.
GTACGTCCGGGCGTCGACTTGGTGCGGTTGTTATTACAGTGGGTGTGTGTACCTGTACCTGCTGTAGCTGTGCAGTCACTCTCGCTGTACGGACGTACAGCGGGATGTACAGTGGGGTGTACAGTGGGGTGTACGTGGAATCTGGATTTCCCGCCTACCGTACATATGATACGTCCGTACTCCGTCAATAGACCTCTCCCATGTTGGCTCCAGACGCACACGATTCTCTTCAACCCCTTCCATTCTTCCACTCGCCGCCTTCAGTTGCCAAGTTGCCTTCTCGAGCTCACGGGTGCAGGGCCACATGCACTTCAACTTCGACATCGCCACAGCTTGACCTCCTCCTTCCCTTGCTCCTCGCTCTCGCTCGAACCCCGTCCAACACGCCTCGGTCCTCATCCACGCTCCTGCTCCTGCTCCCCCAAAACCTTGCGACGCGCGCGCGTCCCCTCTGCACCCTGCATCGCATTCTGTCCGCGAGAGTGCCCGGCTCAATCTGGCAACCAGCGACTACGAGGGACTGATCACGAATCTTGTTCGATCCCAATCGCGCTCCCTTTACCGAGCTTGATGCCGTCATGCGGGATGATGAGCATGCGGTCGGCAGAATGAGTAGGATCAAGCTTGAGGACGGCACCGCCAACGGATTGCCAGAAGCCATGGACACTGCAGAATCCACCCCAGTTTCGGCTCTCAAGGCGAGTGCCTCTCCAGCATCCATCAATGGCGTCAAATCAGAAACCGAGGGCTTGAACACCCCTGCGTCCGGGAAGCCACGGCTATCGCGAAAATCTTCACAAAAGACCGCCGCCGAGCCTGAATATCAGATGTTCGACCACCTCCCCAATGTGACGGAAGAGTCGTGCCAGGGCTTCCAGGTTATTCGAGACTGTCTCTATGGGTCCAAACACCTCGGTTCGACGGACAATGACGCTTTGGACTGTGATTGTGCTGAGGAATGGCGTACGTTCTCTGTCCTGTACCCCCTTGTTACTCCTCATTGTGCAAAGTATTCAAGATATCCATATGCATGCATGGATTTCGCGCTGACCCTGTCCTTCTTCTAGGTCAAGGAGAAAACCATGCGTGCGGCGAAGACTCGGATTGCATCAATCGCGCCACCAAAATGGAATGCGCCGCCAGTGCAGGCAACTGTGGTGGTGGGTGTCAAAATCAGCGGTTCCAACGCAAGGAGTGGGCGAATGTGGCCGTCGTCAAGACCGAAAAGAAGGGTTACGGTCTACGAGCTGATTCGGACCTGCAACCCAACGACTTCATCTATGAGTACGTTGGCGAAGTCATCAACGAGCCCACGTTTCGCCGGCGCATGTTGCAGTACGACGAGGAAGGCATCAAACATTTCTACTTCATGTCTCTCAGCAAAAGCGAATTTGTGGACGCGACACGGAAAGGCAACTTGGGCCGGTTCTGCAACCACTCATGCAGTCCCAATTGTTACGTGGACAAGTGGGTGGTGGGCGATAAGCTCCGCATGGGCATCTTTGCACTTCGCAAGATCCGGGCCGGAGAAGAGTTGGTGTTCAACTACAATGTCGATCGTTACGGTGCTGAACCACAACCTTGCTACTGTGGAGAGTCCAACTGTGTCGGCTTCATCGGCGGCAAGACGCAGACTGAGCGTGCCACCAAATTACCGGCTGCCATTGTCGAGGCTCTTGGCATTGATGGAGGCGACGGTTGGGACACGACCATTGCCAAGAAGCCGCGTCGCAAGAGGCCTGAAGAGGATGACGAAGAATATGTCGAAAGCATCTCGGCTCGCAGCCTGGACGAGGATGATTCTCGCAAGGTCATGGCAGCCCTTTTGCAATGCAAGGAGAAGTGGATTGCTGTCAAGCTCCTGCAGCGTATTCAGCGCTCGCATGATGACCGCGTCATTCGCTCCGTGATGCGCATGCACGCGTATCAGATTCTGAAGACTACTCTCAATACCTTTATTGAAGATCACAATGTTGTGCTACAAGTCTTGGACATTCTCGGCAAGTTCCCTCGCATGACCAGGAATAAAATTCAGGATTCCAAGATTGAAACTACGATCCAGGGGTTGACGATTTCAGAACACGAGCAAGTCGCTTCGAAATCCAAGAAGCTGCTCGAGGAATGGAGCAAACTAGAAATGGCATACCGCATCCGGAGGCGGAAGTTCGATCCCAGCGCTCCTGTGCAAAACCTCTTCGACGATCGTCGAGGTCAGGCGCGCGAGGAAGAGACGGCGCTGTCCACGCCAAAAACGGCCTCACCACGACCCATCGACGCCCCCAAGGGCCCCAAGAACAGCACACCACAACGCATCGTTTCGTTTCAGCACAGCGCGAGCAGGCCGCCGCGACGGTTCGGCCCGCTTCCCGAGGGCTGGTTCGCAGCCAAAGATGGCAGGGGAACAACGTACTACTACAACAAGCAAGGCAAGACAACCTGGAGTCGACCAACTCAGCCCACCAACGAAGGTCCCAAGGCGCCTTCGAAGGCGATTCAAGAACAACTGGCCATTCAGAGCATCATCGATCGAGTAACAAAGGAGGGGACTCCGAAACAGGCCCTGTCCCAGCTCACGAGACCGTCAAACTCGGAAACATCGTCCAAAGAGTCCAAGAAGGACAAGTGGAGGTCACTGCCTACGGACAAGCAGATGAAGATATATGAAAACACGGTAAATTGCGAGAGAAAGAGGACGCCGGCCCCGCCACTCCCGGCGGGCTTTTTGATGCTGGCCAAACGACACGCTCACTGACACTTTCGCAGGTATTCCCTCCTGTAAAACATGTCTTGGACAAATTTCGACATAAACTCCCCAAAGATGAATTGAAGCGACTCGGAAAAGAAATTGCCAAGAAGCTCGTAGCATCAGACTACAAGAACAGACGAGTCGTTGACCCAACAGTACCACTCAGCGAAAAACAGACACTCAAGATCAAGAAATACGTCAAGGATTTCTTGACACGTGCTGTGGAGAAGTTCGATGAGCATCAGAAAAAGGAAGGCCCGATGGATGGCTTCACCAGCCAGGCCCAGACCATGACCAGCTTGGACGACAAAGATGTGGGCAGCCCCAAGGATGTTGACGGGGGCGAAGATGACTTGGCCAGTGACATGGATGCCGACTCCCTCAGCAGCCAAGACCTCAAGCGGAAGCGCGAAGCAGATTTACTGCCTGACTCCTCGGGGGAAACACCCTCTGACGGCCCCAGCACGAAAAGAATACGCTCCGAAGATGTGCCCGAACCAAGCCCCCCTCCGCCTCCGCCTCCGCCGCCGGACTCGGCAACTGACGAGCCACTGAGCGAGGAGCAAGAAGCCCTCAAGGAGCAGGAAGAAGCGCTGATGCGAGAAAACGAGGAAGCGCAAAGGCTAGAAGACGAGGCAAACCATGTAAAGGACATGGAGGACATGGCCGAAGAGATGCGCAAGGACATTGCGCAGGCGGCATAATGGGGGGTTTTTTTTTTCTTCAACTTTTTATTCTTCATCGCCCGTCTCGATGAACTGAATGCGATGAAGAAGAAAATGAAAAATTCAACCGATTTATTTGATATATTTGTTCACGGCTAGATGCCAGCCCAAGAGCGTAGGCTTTCATGCATAATGGGGGTTTAAGAAAAAAAAAGGGGGGGAAGAAGAATCAGTTATGTACTTGACATGGTTGGTGTATGGTATGTTGAAGTTGAAGGAGACGGGGATTGAATTAGACGGGCACATACGATGTGCTCTGGGTCCACGGATGGCACGGACTGGGCTTCTTGTCCGTTTCTCGAACCAGGCGTAGCAATTGGTTCCGAGGCAGCACTGGGTGTACTGATGGACCAGTGGATATACAGCTTCCACTTGACATGTGATACTCTAGAAGACGAAGATGAAGGGATATATGTATGATTTGCCCAAAACAAGGGGGGGGGGGGGGGTAATGACGCCAGAAATGCAGAGTTTCATCTCTCGTCGTCCTCGTCGGACGAGTCGTCTTCTCTCGGCCTCTTCCTCTTGACCTCGGAAACGTCGCCTTTTCGTCTAAACACGTAGCTCCTAGAGGGTCTCTCCTCGCCCTTCCAGCCGCCTCCCAGCTCGCCCTTTTTGTTCCTCACCACGCCCAGTGTCCTGGCGTGCTTGTAGCCCGGATAAGCGCGTGCTTGGAAGCGAAAGCTCTTTTCGACCTGCAAGCCCGCGTGGCGACCTAGATCTCGTATGTTCCACAGGGTGTAGGGCTCGCCTTCGAAGAGGGTGACGACGATGCTGCCTCCTGGCGCGAGGGCCCTTGGGGCGCTGCCGAAGAAGGACACGAGGAGCTCTTGGTTGTAGCGGACTTGGCGGTTTACGTCGGTGGATTTGCCGCCCACGTGGGGGAAGTTGAAGACGATGCGGTTGTGGGGTGGACGGGCGACGCTGTTGGGGAGTTTGGTGGCGTCGATGCCGTAGAGGAGTTTGTTGTTGGGGGGAGACATGGGGTTTCGCTTCTCCAAGGGTGCTGAGGAAACTTGGTGGACGTCTTCGTGATTGCTGTCATGGTCGTCGTCGTCGTCATCTGTTTGCCGCGAGGTCTTTGGTTCCGCGGCTGAATCTGAATCAGCCGTCTTTGTGCCCTCTACGACGGCAATGTTGTCGTCTGCAGAGGGGTACTTCTCGGTGAGCTCGGCGTGGTCTTTCTCCAGCACCGTGGCCGTCACGTTCCGGCAGCCGTGGTGCTGGATTATCGAGGCGGCGAAGCTCAGATCGGCTTCGCCGACGAGGAGGATTCGGTCTTCGGGGTCGAACGGGATGGTGGGCTCTTCGTGCTGCTGGGGCTGGCGCTTGTTGGGCTGCGGTGCCTTGTTCGTGGTCGCGTCGTCTTTGCCGCTCGCGCGCAGGTTGGGCTTCGGCTTCGGCTTCTGTTGCGACTTGCTGGAGTGGCGCTGGAGCCTGCGCCGCTTGGCCATGAGGCAGGCGAGGCAGCTTTATTGTCTTGGGCGGCGCTCAATTGGTTGGTTGGTTGTTGAGACTGGTTATACGGCAAGATGGTGGAATGATATGGGCAAGCGGGATTTTTTTCAGTGTTGGGGGGCGAAATCTTCAGAAAATGAGGTCAACTCGTGATATTATGTATTATTCCCTTTTTTTTTTTTTCTGGGTCGACTGCCAGCTTCGTCTTGTCTGGTGGTGCAAGGCCCCTGTTGACAGGCTGACGGGCAAGACGGGCTGGCAGGGTGCTTCCTTCCCTAAAAGGGACCCTTATGGGCGGAGCCCCCCAATGGGATGAACGGAGCTGGTGTAAAAGAGAAAAGCGGATCTCACGTGCCGTCTACGGGACGATGCATCCACTCTGCAATTCATTTTTCTCCCCTCTTTCTGCTGGTCCTGGTCCTGGCGAGTAAAAAAGTGGAGTTACGTATGTACGTCCGTACGGACTATACATGTAGTGAAGTAATCCGTAGTGGCCAACTCCTGTTCTTGCCGCTTGCACCCAAGTCGGGCCACTTTCAGAAAGGCAGGGCCTCTTTGTTCTGTGCATAATATGTAATTAGTAAGGTAGGTACCTGGTACGTAGTTAAACTCATCATGGAACCTGAATCGCGGGCAGCAATCCGAACGCAGTCAGGGGACAAGAATGTCGCATGGGCGGACCTGCTCATTATCACGCTTGGAGTGGCACGGTTCTGCTCTGATGGTAGCTTTTCTTTCCATCTCAAACCTTTGCTCTCTCCTACGCCGTTTGTCACCGCGTCAAATATCAATACCGGACAGCAAACAAGGAACAAGGAAAAAGACCTGCGTGGCTACGATCCCTAGGCACGGTGCTTTGCATGACCAGGTGAAGAAGAAAGCCACAGTACAGTCTTTCTTACTGGACTGGCCCCTTCGTCTCACGAGGTTCTCCATGGAACACGGCCCCAAGCGCTTTGGCGCGCGTTACGCACATCATCAAAGCCAGCCGATGCAGGTACCGCATCAAGGACTGAAACACAGGTTCACGCGCTTTGTAGCACAAAGAGGGATGGATGGTGACGGCAACCTTGGCATGCCATCACTTGGCTCTTGGGCAAAGGAGCAAACAACTCTCTCCTGTTATTGGGCCGCATTGCTATTTGTTGCCGCAATGGGCGCGCGCAAAAACAATTGATCATGGCACAAACATACGTAAAAAGTGACTTTTTCGCATGCCGCATTCGCAAACCCTGATTAAATGTGGGGCCTGCATGGCGAGAGCCCGGTTCGGTACGCACCTGCACGCCCATCCTACGAGGGGTAGAACAAGGCTTCACGGCCGCCGGACTATCCTCCTCCGAGCCAATCACTTGATTCGCAGTCCTGCCAGATCCCGCGAAATCAGACTAGTGCTGGTGACGGGAGGAGCGAGAATAGCCAATCACTGCACGGCTTTCTCCTGGCTGGGGGCAGTTGAGTTTAGCTAGGGCACCCCCTTCCTACCCTTCGTACCCTTCCCGCCCGGAAGAGAGAGAGAGAGAGAGAGAGAGGCCGTTGTACCTCTTGTACCTCAGCTTTGTTACAGGACTTGGAGCCTGGCAAAGTGCCAAAGTCAGGTACATAGGTACAGTGACATGTTGTAGGTAGGCCATTTCCGTGCCATACCAAAACGCGTCCCCGGAGAAAAGGGACTAAAGGTGACAGGTGCCTATGCAATGCCGGTAAATGACTTCCCCTCGAAGCCGCTGGCTGCACTGCACGTTGCATGTACTTTTCCTCACCCGCGTCCGTCTCATTGTCTCATTGCACAGCAGCCCCAAACGACTTTTCGCCTTTTTTAAAAGCCAGCCGTCTCGCATCGCGTGCGACGTCATCAGATCCGAAGCGCCTCCATCAATCACCAAAGACTCAGCAGCTGCATCGAGCGCCGCTGCTGCGCATTGTGACTCGCCCGTTGCGTTTGCCTTGCCTTGCCTTGCTTTGCCTTGCTTTGCCTTGTTGCTTTGCCTTGCCTCGCCTCGCCTCGCCTTGTCTGCGCGCGGCTGGCCCGGCGGCCGACCCATTGGCAGCAACCACACCAACAAACCTACTCCTACTTACTCACTCCTACTACTACTAACAAGACGAGAACTCGAGACTCAAACACTGCGTCTCATCCGTCTCTGCTTGTGCGCTTTCCTTCTCTTGCACTTCATCTCCAACCCCTCTCCACTGCGTCTGTCATCATCATTGCACCCGGCAATTTGATGTGCTGCCGTAGATAGACACGCCTCTCACCTTTTTTTTTTTTTTTTTTTTATTCATCTGCGTTGGCGCCGGTTGGCAAGTCGGTGTTGACAGACTTTGCATTCTCTTCTTGCTGCTTCTTGCTGCCACACGCACCTTCCCTCCCTCTCTCGCACTCGCACTCTTGCTCGTCTCGTCTCCTACCAGTTAGTCCGTGGCTACGGCTGGCTCCACGCGCCGCCGCCGTGCTTGGTTGGTTTTGGCCACACACCATTGACCACACCACACACCATACAACGCACAACCACACAACCACAACCACATACACGGACACAGACACATGCGCATACATGCACAGGCAGACGGACAGACAGACAGACATATACAAACGCACGCACGCAACCTTTCGCACGCACGTTGACATACCTACACGCAACTTGCCTTGCATCAATCACCTCGTCTACGCATCTCATCGCACTTGTTCACCACTTCATACACCCCCCCCCCCTCTTTCCGTCACTCATTCACTGACCTTGGTCTTGTTTTTGAATCTTCTCTCTCACGTCCAACATCCATCCATCAGATACATGACCCGCCTCCGCGGCTTCCACCATGGCAGTTGAGACTTCTCCGCCCGCGCGCGAGCCTCTCACGGCATCAACCCGTGGTCGTGGCAGGGGCGGGCGAGGTGGCCGCGGGAGAGGGAGAGGTGGTGGCAGAGGTGCTTCCAATGCTGCCATATCAAAATCTACGGCTGCCTCCTCTCGTGGTCGAGGTGGCACGCGCAGAGGAAGAGTAAAGAACTTCTCCGACTCGCGTGTACAGGCTGCCTATGAACGACAGCGCGACCTCAAGGCCACCTACCAGGCTGTTGCCTTTGCTCTGAAACCTGCTCTTCAGGAACTCGCTGAGCGTACCGTTGATGATATGCTCCAGAAGCCCGATTCGTATAAGCAGGCCGACGAGTACTTGCCCATTGTCGGCCAGCTCAAAGACAAGCTTGACAACAAGTTGCGCGAGTGTGACCGACGCCTTGAGTGCGATCTGACTTTGGCCAAACACAGCTTTGACGCTGATCAATATGTCGCCGAGAAAGAATTTCAGGTTTGTCATTCCTCCTGTAAAGGGTCCCATTCTCAGGTGCTGTGACCATTTGTTGTTTTGGCTTCTAACATGAAACCCCGAATTCTTCTAGAATGGTGTCAGTGATATGTTTGAACAATTTTACGAAGGACAAGAAAATCGCCTTCGAATTCTGGGCGCTCTTCACGCCAAGGATTTGCCTGTTGACGTAAGTATTCAACTCGTCCCCAAATATCTCTTTTTCCCTTGGAGTGTCTATTGTGCCTCTTGTGCCTCTTGTCACACTTGCATCGTCCAACCACGTCTCTCTTGGTGTGCGTCCTACTGATTCGCTGTCGCTCAGGTTCGTGACGACCAATATGAGTACCGTGTCATCTCTGACATTGAATTGGACAATGAGTTCGGTATCTATGAGTGTTACAAGAATGGCTATCTTGTGCCATATCCCTCTAGAGTCATCGGGACTGAGATGTGGAGAAAACATCGTGAAGCCGAAGCTGCTGTCGCCGCCCCCAAGGAATCTTCGTCTGCATCTACACGAGGCAGGGGCAGGGGCCGTGGTGGCGTCGCTGGCATCAAACGCAGAGCTGCCGATCAGCCTGACGGCCAATCGACACCAAAGAGGTCGACTCGCAACGTGGACGATAACCAGCTTCTTGCACCTGTTCCCATGGCACCGGCTCCCATGAAAGGTCTGTTGGCCTCAGCCGCCAATGTGGATGAGGATCCAGAGGCTGCCAACGGAGAGGAGGAATCAGTGCCTGCATCGCCAGAACCTCCCTTACTCAATGGGAACGTCTCCTTTACTTCTCGCACGCAAAACAGACAGATTGCCCGTGAGAAGAGTCCTCAACTGCCCAAAAACATTGGAGAACCTGATGACTATGGCGTTCGTGCCTACAACCAGCGACCTTCGATGAGAGAGAGGGGCATCAACAGTCGAATGTTTGCACCTCGTCCGTTTGTATTCGATGACTGGGATATTGGCTTCAGAGATTCCTTCAATGACTCAACCAAGGGCCATACTCGTGCCAAGCGAGGCAAATACCTCGACACGCCCAATGCCAACGGTATCCACTTTGACCACTGGTGCAATGGCTACGATTACTCTGTCACGGCGCCTGACGACTTTGACCAAGAGTTGGTCAAGAAACATGGCCTCCATCCAAAATATGGAATCTTCTTACCATCGAGCAGAAATGAACTTGAGCCTCCCAGCCCCTACGTCATGCCAGGAAAGCCAAATGTCTTCATTGCAAATCCGTCGGGGCGTATATCTCATTCTTCCAGATCGTTCCAGTCCACCATCAATGAACGGCGCTCCGAACAACGACCTCTGCGCTTGAAGATGAAGGCTAATCTTCGCCGGTTCTGCAAACTAGCGGACATCGACGCAAAGGACTTGTCCATTGCCGAGTTCGTTGAACCCGACGAAAAGCTCATGTCCAAATCGCTCGGCACGGCCGAGAAGGAACTCAGCGCTAGGCCGCAGTTGTCGCAAACCACGTCGGAAGCGGACGAAGAAGTCGAGTCTGATTGCAAGGAACCCGAACAGCCCGACGAGCTTTTGTCAGGTGTATCAATTTTGACGTATGCTTCTGCCTACGTTGCCGCCCAAGAGGCTACCCGCGCAACTCCACCGACACCAAAACCCGCCCGGTATGATGCCGTTCGCGACGTGTTTACCGACTCCAAGCCAGACCCCCCTCCCGCTTCCGAGAGCAAGAGCGTGAAGCTCAACTTTCTCGCAGAACTCTGCCAGGTGGAATCTCGTCTTCCCGGTTCGGCTGGCGAAACTGAACCACCATCGACATCGACAGCTCCTCATGTGCCTACCGAGCCAGAGAAACGAACGAGCATCCAGCATGAAGATGTTCCTCCTGTTGCCTCCTTTAGCCACGCTTCCGTGAGCTCAAGACTTGGCAAGGAGCCTCCCCTTTTATTTACGCACAGCCAAGCCGACCGCATGACGTTGCCTCCAAGTAATGCTGTACACGAGCGACAGGGTTATCCCGTACCTGTCCCTCAGCTTGAATACACGCCCAGTGCTCTTCCTCCTGGCCCGCCTGCGCCAGACCATGGCGGTTACTATCCTCCTCCTCCTCCTCCTCCGCCGCCGCCGCCGCCGCCACCGCCCCCAGCCGCCCACACCCTTGCCTATCCGCCAGATCCTCGACCTATTGATCCAGGTTATAATCCTCGTCGCTTGAGCGGATACGGAGCTGACACCCCCCAGCAATCCTCTTACAGCCGAATATACTGGCCGCAGCAGCAGCAGCAGCAGCAGCAGCAATCTCCATCTGTATTGCCTCCCGCAGGAGCCGTTCCTCCCGGCCATCAAACGTATCCTCCCCCCCCACCGCCACCGCCACCAACAGGCTCTAGGTTATCGTTTTCTCAATCTGTCAGCGCCGAGCCTTTGCCTCCCTTACGACCACCTCGCGGGCGCACGCAATCTGTGCCTGAAGAGCCGCCTTACGACCCCAGCCTGCGCGGAGGAAGCATGCATCACCCATATTATCCTCCTCCTCCTCCTCCTCCCTCACGGTCATATCATCGTGGATACTCTATCGCAGAGGCGCATCAGCCTCCGCCTTTGCAGTCCCTGCCTGGTGACAGAATTTTGCCCAACCCGCAACAAGGCAACCCGAATTACATGGGTTCCCCTCCTCTGGGAAGCTATGCGCCTCAAATGATGTCGCCTACTTTTGGCAACGTTCCAGGGCTGCCTGGGTCAATGATCCAGAGTCCTCCGGGAACTCCCCATGGCGGTCCTCCGGGAGCAGCTTATCGCCACAGATCGACACTATCGGGATCATCGGATGCAGGTTCCAACAAGTATCGCAAACTGCAGCCGGCTCCTGTTCCCGCACACCGGGCATGGTCGAACAAGCCCGAGCTGAAGACGATACCTTACGATCATAAGGAGACGGGCTCCTCCGCTGCATTACCTAGTTCTGGCCCTACTCAGATCAGAGGTTGGAACGTAAACCAGCATCGCAAGCGAAGTAAGCAGGATAAGGTTGACCCTTCAAACGACAGGGACGAGTCCAGATAGCATCCGGATCGGGCCCAGATGAAGAAGATGATTCCAGATCAGCCGTCAAAGTACAAATCGATTCGGTTTCTCTCGCCGCAAACACTGCCGCCTCTATGCCCACGAAAAAACTCGACACAGTTCCAGCGACCAGACGTAGAAATGGTGGCAGCCAAGATGCCCGACCAACCTCTTGAACTCGAGAGAGTGTCCATGTTTGGCTTTGGCGCGATTCCAAACCTGGAAGTTTCCATACCGTCAGATGCGCCATTGAAACGACGTCTACGTCCTCGGAGAGATAAGGCCAGCGAAACGTCAAACGATGCAGACGTAGTCATCTTAAATGTCAAGCCACGGCAGGGACGGAAGTCATCGGCTTGGAGACACAGTTCGAAGGCAAAGCCGTCGTCATCTGCCTGGCAAAGGGTCTTGAAACCAAAACTCGGTGACAAGATGCTGCCCATCGAGATTCCGGATAGCGAAAAGAAGGCTTCTTCTGGCTCTGGTCCCTAAAATTCCTACTGGCGAGGTGATAGCATGCATACCCATGGCTCATCGTCAAATGATGGTCGTTTCAATTCTCTCTTGGCATCTCTGTTTGTCCTCTCCGCGACTTGATTTGTTTTTTTTTTTCCTTTCATTGACTTGTAGTTGGCTTCATTGTCTGCATTTGCCACTATACCTACCCTCTTGTGTCGGTCCTCATTTTCTCAACGGAAGGAAATTCAACGGAAGGGGAAGAAAACAAGAGCACCGAGTACGCCTTGTTCCGCCCTGCGGCATCAAACGGCGTTCAAGGAGTTGTTATTACATGATGCGGCATATATCTTTTCCCTTGCATTTTTCGCATCTGTATCTCCTCACAGCATATCCTTTCGCACCCAGCTCTCCTGAACCGGGGCCAAAGAAGGTAATTTAATACTTGGCCATGAAAAGCAGGCGAAATGAATGCGTTGCGGAGGATACAAGGGTGCATAGCAAGAACATGCTGTGATTGGTCTGGTCTAGATATCATCTCTATGGTTTGTTCTTCAGATGTTTGATGCTGAGGTTTCTCGGGTTGAGTATTACCCTCACGTTGATGACTAAAAGTTTGCACGAGGAATACAATCACTTAATGTACTGAATGAATTACATGCGCTGTGATGCAACTGATTGCTTCTCAATGTGCATATTGTATGCATCAAGTGGGTGAATGCACGATTTATCATGAGCATACGCGCCTTGTCTGGAGAGGCGCACGAGTAGGATACTTCTAGTTTACATGCCCACGGTAGGTTAGGTAGCTGCGGATCTCGGAGTAGCTAGTTGGTAAATCGAGATACAACGAACATGTCTAGTGTTTCTAACCGTGGTTTCCTCAACCACGTATGTACTCTGATTAAGATTGCTTTGTTTCCCTTTTCCACTGTTTCCTGGCCAGTAGCTAGCTAGATGGCTAGTCTGTCTTTTTCCAAGAGCACAACTCTTCGTCTTGCGTGGACTATGGCTAATTTCCTAAACGTACTCTTACAATTAGGGGGGTTTCCCTCTTTTCCAAATCTCATGATTTTTTTTTTTCTTGGACATGTACTTTCTTGGCAGTGATTAGCAAGCTGGCGGGTTGTCATGACTTGGCCTGGTGTAGTGCGCGTGTGTTTATGAAGGAGGTTGGCCTTTCGGCGCCTCGGATGGTGGAACATGTGTGTCGGTGGTGGGTTGTTGCAGTTCTTGTTCTCCTTCCTGAGCATGGTGATCAGATTGCTGGGTTGAGGGGGCGGGTGTCGGGGTGGGCTGTTGGATAGGAGCAGTGTGCATGGCTACGGTGCTGCTCACATCCATGTTGTTGACGGGCATGTTGGCCATGTCCTGATACATGGCGTCGTTGGTGCCAAACATGGACACGTCGTTGGCGGTGACGCCGGCACCAGTATCGGGTGTGTTTTGCGCTCCGGCATTTGGGACAGAGAGCAAGCTTGCGCCGAGATCTAGCTCTGGGTGGAGAGGATACATGAGCGCCTCCATGGTGGTGCCATCAAAAATCACCATGTTCTGGATAGGCTGCTGCGACTGTCCCAGCACGTTGATCACGTCCTGGGCTAGTTGTCCGCCGAGGATGGCGGTCACGGGTGCTATCTCACTGCCTAGATTCTGGAGAAAGCTGCGCAGGAACTCTGGTTTCAGTGTTTCGCTCGGCAGGTTGAGCGCCTTGTGCTTTTGTGTTGCGATTTGCGTGAAGAGCTTCAGGTCGTCCCTGTTACTGGGCAATCGGCCTCCCTGTAACTGCTTGAACTCCCAGAGGGCACGCAGACATGAAAGTGCGGGTGTGACGAATCTCAGTCGTCGCTTCGAGGTGGTATATTCGGGGGGCAGAACGGCGACATCACTTGCCAGAAACCAGGTAGAGTAAAGTTCGCGCTTGGTGACGGATTCAATGGTCTTGTTACCTTCGGTCTTGGTTTTGACGTCAACAATGGAGCGTGTGCGAGATTCCTGCTTGGGGGTGGTGGCAACGTTGCTGGCTTCGCGCTCAATGACAAAGTCGTGTTCGATGAGGTCGCTAAAAATGAATCCATACATGCCGTGGGTCCCTGCGGCATAGAATGGTCGTCCGTTTATTCGGGTAGCCGTGTTGATGATGTTGAAGGTATCTGGGCCGAGATCCGTGGCAATGACAACGTCATACGCCGCGAAATAGCTAGGTCCCTTGGCCGTCACGCTCTCAGGATCTACGTGTACTTGGACGCGGGGGTTCAGTTTTCGGAGCGCATGGCTCGCAGCTTCTGCGCGGTTCTGGCCGACGAGGCTCTCGCCGCCTTCGGAGAGAAAAAACTGACAGCCCAAATCCGCTTCCGCAACGGGTGACCCATCTAGGAGAGTGACTGATCCGACACCTGCGAGGACGAGATTTTTGGCTACTTCGTGGGCCAGACCACGCATGGTGACGAGGAGAATATGAGCATTTTGTATCTTTTGTTGGGCCGCCATGCCCCAGAGTCGAATTTGTCTGTCGTAAAGCGCGACATCATCTGTGTTTGACCTGTTAAAAAGTGGTGAAGCGAGGCGAGGTGCCGATAAATAGCGTTACTCGAATAGAACAAAGGAGAAAAGCACATACCAGCCGAAACCGTGTTGGGAGGAATCCCTATAGGTCCACCATTTGCCATCATCATGGGCATAAGATACGATGGGTCGTCCACGGGCAGAGTATCGCCACTTAGTGCGTGATCTTGGATGAATGGTTGGGCGCCCATCATGGCCGCCATCGCGTCAGAGTTCGTCGTCTGAAGCAAGTCTTGGTCGAATACAGGTACAGGTATGTTGCCATTGAGACCTATGTTTTGAGCAGAAGGCAATGCGCCAACGCCGGTGCTGGTGCCAACGTGGTCTTGGCCTTGGTTTCGCTGGTCCATTGTGATGCGGGCTAGGACGATATGGTGAAGTCGTCAACTGAGAATTTGCTATGAGTCGATTTGACTTTTGTCTCTTTTCCCCAACGGAGATAGTGCGGAACGGGAAAGGTCGAAATGAAGCTGTGGCGGTGAGAGTAACAAGGTGAAGTGAGGCCAAGATGAGATGAGGTTGGGCTGAAGCACAAAGTTCAAACGCAAACTTGTGGGCGCAGTGCACAGCGCGAGCCGGGTCCACCGAATCAATACAGCAAAAGAAAGCCGCCGTTTCTCTGTCGCCATTCACTCGAGGTTTTGCTGTGAAGCTGGCTGGGCCGTCTCAGCGCCTTTTCGAGGGTCGAGGCATATGAGACGAGCTGTCAGGGATGATTCCATTCATTCTCGAAGCTGACGTAATAAGGAACGTGGATGGTGGTCGGATTGATTGGCGGAATGAACGGCATGGGGGGAGGGGGGGGGGTAAGGAGTGGGAAAGGACACACGCACGAGCATGCTGATCTGATGGAGCACCAGAATGGACTGGCTCCTTCCCACGACTCAGTTTACATGTGCATCCAAATACAATACTCACATGCTCCATTGGTAGGCTGGCGTCTTGTGCGATGACGTTTGTGAACAGGTGGCGGGCGCGGGCGTCGTGTAAGACGAAACTTGGCCGCAGAATTGTCATGAGGGGTGTTCTTTACATGGAGCCACGGAGTAGGATGATGATTTGGATGACTTAGCCGGGAGGCGAATCTACATGCTTTGCTTTGCTTTGCTGCCTGACGCCTGCCGCCCCCAATCGCTCCTTCCGTATGATCGATCCCAAATCCCAAGCACCAAACCAAGCCCTCAAGCCACCCTGGGTGCTTGGCTCCTTCCTCAAAGCGCAGCTATGCCACTTGCAGGTAGGCAAAAGGTGTGTGCTTCTTCTCGTTCTGAACGTACTTTGATTTGCATCAGACCGGACGGCGTGCTATAATGAAACACGCCATCGACCGCCCCTGTACGAATTTGCTTTGATGGATTCTGGGGTTTTCTTGTATTTTTTTTATTTTTTTTTTCACAGCGTCTTGTCTCCACCAATTCGCGCCTCTGCACTTCCCACTGCTCGGCACCTTTTTACTGACAAAGACGGACTGTGAGTGGTTGACGGCCTGAATCCCTGACACGACACACTTTTGTTGGCTCGCATTGTTGTCACATCACTTCTTGGCCCCCGGTGTAATTGGATCCTCAGCCGGGTATTGTGATCCGACTGCAAGAGACTGCAAGAAGGTGGGTGCGAGTGTACGGATTATGCGAGCCAAATGTGGGTTTGAATGAGGCCCATCATCCGTCCACCGACCTACCGCCGACTCCAGCAAACCACCACCGCATTGATCCCCCTCCTCCTTCCGAATAGCAAGCGAACCTTGCGAGCCAGACCAGACATTTCAGCCAACTCACCGGCGCTTCTGTTCACCGCGTCCAATCCACTTACTGATGGCGCTCAAGCCAAACAGCCAGGCTGCGCCTGATACTCTCACCTGACCTTCCCGGTCTCAACACCTTCATTCCCAACGACTGCTGCTTCATTTTCGTCCTCGCAGCGACCGCGGACAGCCTGCCATATCGCGAAATCGGCCCGACGTCATCATAACGGGTACTGATTCACTCTCAAGACAAGATCCGATTACACCGCTTGAACTGGGGAAGAGGTGGCAATTCCACACCGACCTCGTTGTAGCATAGCACCTTCCGTACCTTTGGACGAGAAGCAAGATTGCCTCGAGCATTGCCATACAATGGCCTCCAGATCGGGGGCCGGTTTTAGTGGTCCTCGTCAAAATCGCCCTCGAGACACTCAAGAGGAGTACCCCCCTCTGCCCCGATCAGCGCCTAGGTTGCCGCCATTGCGAAACTTGAACGCCGAGCGGGCACGAGCTGGATCTGGGCCACCATCACCACCCGGGTCGGCCTCATTAGGCAGTTTAGCAACTAGCACCCGGCCTGCATCGAGGTACTGGTCTGCCGCGGCTCGAAGAGCAGAGCGCATTCGAGGCCTTGATGACCGGGCGCCAAGCTTGGACGATCTAGAGTCGAATTCTATGCATCATTCGTGGTCATCCTCAACCCGCCTAGCCCCTCACTTGCGGCCCATCGATACTCGCCCAAATCAGCATTCCCGACCTCCAGACCTGGACGAAATAGACCAGAGCCTCGACGAGGCCAACGCTCAGCTTCGGTCGCTTCTTGACATGACGAATCATGTTAATCTCATGACTCCCTTGTTGCATTCCACATTGTCTCCCACTATTCGATCACACGACTTCCCCGATGACAATCTCCGGAACAAACGCCGCAAAATTGACTCCAACCGCCTCGTGCCAAGCTTCAGAGGTTTTCGATATGGCAAGTATGGGCAAATCGAACCAGGCCGGCTACGAATGGAAATCGTCAGCTGTGACGGTGGCATGTTCTCCAACGAATCGTCATATGCTGCCGAGAACATCCTCAAAAACGACACTTCGGTGTACTGCACTAAAGGCAACCGATGCAATATCGTGCTGCGGCACCAGGGTGCAACGGTTTTTACTCTGGAGGAGCTCATAATCAAGGCTCCTGCTGCGATGAATTATTCACACCCGTATGTTTTTTCTGTCCCTTTTGCTCAAGTCCTTGCGTACTAGTCTTATTGCCCTTTCCCACCCTAACATGGCCCATTTTTCAAGCGTCCGCGAAGGCATGGTCTTCATATCCATGGAGCAAGACGACATCTTAAGCCGGACTGCACAATATCAAATACAATACACTCATCCGCCCCAAAACCAAACCGACGGCACTACCTTGTCGCGACCGCCGTCGGAGCGAGACGCAACCCCCCGGCACATTGTCTCCATTCGCCACCACAACGATGGCACCACGTCGACGCGTGTGCGGCGCTCTCACTCCCATTCACGACAACCGGATCCCGACCTATTTGACAACCGCGTCCCAGAGATGCCGTCAGAGTTCATCTCCAACCAACCTCACTTCAACATAACTACCGAGTGCGCCTCAGACGAAGAGGACCTCTATGATATGCCTCATACACTTCGCCGACCTCCAGACCGCATTGGTTCCTTGCCGTTTGAAACAGAAACATCCGACTCAGAAGACACTGGCAATCCGTTTTCTTCATCTGATTTCACCGAATCATTTCACAGGCAACTGCCAATCTCGTCGGACTCTCATCATAATCCCTACCAAAGTAACCGAGAAAGAGACATTTTCAGCATCTCTCTCTCAGAGGCATGGGACGCCCACAACTCGGCCACACAGGATGCCATCCGAGCAGTAGGAGGGGGGTTACTCGTCCCCCACGCCAGATTTTACATCGAGAAGAAAAAGTCGAAATGTACCATACGCTTTGATCCTCCCGTGTCAGGGCGGTTCATCCTTCTCAAGATGTGGAGTACACGTCATGATGCTGCGAGCAATATCGATGTTCAGACCGTCATGGCTAAGGGATATGCTGGACCGAGATATTTCCCATCTGTGCATTTGAGCTAAGGACTGCGAAATCCCCCCCCCTTCTTCTCCCTTGTTAATTTCTACTTCTGGGTGGAAGGCACGACAACAGGACTTGTGGACGGCGAAATACGCGGCCGAGCTGGAAGACGACGTACCGAAACCCTCGACTTCCACTACTTGAATTGGGGTACATATTATGGCGCATTTATGATGTTGACAATGCGCTGAACGATCACGTATATACGGCAATGGTGATATTTTGCAACAAGCTGTATGTCGCGTTTTGTTGTTTGTCATGGGTTTTATTTATGAAAGCATATAGACGTAATGAGGCACGTTCAATTCATGTGAATTGCACATTTTGTAGTGCAGGCCGTTGGACTGTTTGATTTGCCCTCCCTGTATGGAGTACAGATACATGTCATACAACGATTTCACCAGTTTGTAACAAGGAGAGCATTGAGCAACGTATGTTGATCGGTTCAGAACATTTAGTGTGACGTGGGGGGTTTCCTCATTCTTCCAGGGTAGGCCGCGCACTCAGCACTCAAGTCGTCGGTGGACGAAGCTCAATACAATTTCGAGAAATTTACACGCGATATCCTATATATATGTGCATGCAACAGCAGGATGGGCTGCAATACTGACGTGTCCAATATATGCGATCGATTGAACTGATATACAATGATGTGGTGATGGACATCGCGTATACTTGTACAATCCGTTATTTTTTTCCCTTTCCATGCCCACCGTAGATGAAACCACACTTTTGGTCCCTCTCTCTTTCATCCATCCAAGCTTTAATACTGACAGCCGCCGTCCCAAATTTCTGCTCAATGAATTTTTCTAAATATTGTGTGCGCCATGTACAATGTCGTTTGTCGTCAATGGAAATTGATAAATGAAGAAACAAGGCTTAAGAGGTCCCAGAGTCGCCTCGTTGGAGAAGCGGTCGCTGGTCGTAATCTGTGCCTTCTCCTCCGTGACGTCTCAGCTCGTTGGGAATGTATTCGTCGTCATCACGCGCGGCGGATTCATCCTCATCGCTTCTGCTGTAGTGGAAATACTGGCAGAATACAACGAGGTCCATCAGAAGAGTAACGATGGCGCCTGCCAGCCAGCTAAGGTTCACCAGCATGTATTTTCCGTAAATGCGACCTGCCTCTCCAGACTTGCAGTTGTGGTGCCTGCACTGAGGCTCGTAAGCAAAGATGGACAGAACGTACGTTACGTTACCGAGACAAGCAAAGATGAAGAAGAGCATGCTAAGGCCTTCGGTCGTCTTGCGGCGGTAGTTGAGAATGAGCTGGGGCACTCAAGAGGCGATGTAGAAGACGGCGCAAAGGTAACCGAAGAATTGTCCCCAGACACTGAACGCGAGGGCATCCTCTCCACCTGACGATGACTCCTTTTTGCCACCCGTTGCCTTCTCCCCGAGGAACCAGCCAAAAATGCCGGCAGCACAGACCATGATGACAATGGAAGCATTCCAAACGACGGTTTGCAAAGTGCTTGGAGGGGGGGGTGCGGGTTGGGTACGAGCGATATGAGGCACAGCTGGCGATAGGCCTGTCCAGTCAGACCCGCGGCGTTCTTGATGGTAGCTTTCCTCCAACAAAGCAGTTCGTTCGTTCGCATTACCATTGGAAGCATGTGTGGGACTAGGTTTCGGGGTGGGCATGGTTGGTTCGTCTCGTAGCGTGAAGCCTCGATAATAGAAGCATTGGCCCAGAAGCACGATATCGGCCAGGGTATAGTAGACGGCTAGAATAATCTATGAAACCCATGGCGTTAGCACCTAGCTGGAAAAGGGGTGGGAAAAAGGTTGGAGCGGCAGCCAATGCGTACCATGGTGGGCAAGACGCCTTGGAGGACTGCGCCCGCGATGTTGAAAACATCTCCAATCAGCCACACAATGATGAATTGAATCGAGAGCGCTTCTGCAGAGGCGGATTTCCAGTTTGCGATTAACTGTGGGGTGAAGACGATGACTTGATAAAGCTGGTCAGCGGACACAGGCTTCGGGAGGAACAGCGGGGATCTGGGTGGTGAACATACCCCAACAGGCGATGGATATTGACCTGAGATAAGAGAAGTAAAGGACAAGTTAGCAAGATGTGATTCTCCTCTATAATTCTGTCCGCAACACCATCGCGTGACGGTTGCGCCCATGTGTGCAGCCAAAGCCAAATGGTGGTCAAAATTTGGCGGTTTCACGGCTTGCGGCGGGCCAACCGGAAGCTTTCCGATACCGGGAGTGACATGCAGTTTTTGGCTTTTCGAGAACCGAGCAAGAAATTTGATGCTGCAGTTGTTTCAAGGCCAATGCGGCCGCATTTGCCTTTTGCCGGGACATGCATCTCATCTTCAACTTACCCGCAAATCTCCGATATCGCGTCGACATCAAGATGCAGATTCTCCAGTGGAGGAGCCATGCCGCGAGATGCAAGATGCAAGATGCAAGATGCAAGATGCAGGGTGTAATGTAATGTAATAAGGGTGCGGGGTGCGGGGGGGGGGGGCGAATGCGAAACGCAGATGCAGGCGCCAAGTTGAATCCTTCCTTCACGGGCGACGAAATTCGCACGAACGATATGAGCTGCTGGCTGGTGATTGGGAAGACGCAGCAGCGGGCCAATGCCAGACTAATCAAAGACTGATGAGCCACAAGGCAAAGATGAGGACAAGATGGAGCGTATGCCGGTTAACTCTCTCTCTCTCTCTCTCTCTCTTTCCCTTAAGAAAAAAGAAAGAAAAAAGAACGAGAGAAGGGAAAGAAGTAAAGCAGGAAGGAGAAGGGGGGAGGAAGTTCACGGAGGCGTTGGGGCGAGCCATGAGAGCGACCAGTGGCAATAGCCAGCCACCAGCGCTCAATCGGTGGTGCTGTGGTGCTGTGGTGCTGTGATGCTGTGACTCTGTGAGGCAGGCCGTAATAGCAGGCAACATTGAATGTGCCAGGCCTGTCTTTAGCGCTCTGATGGCCCTGGCAGAGACCCGGCAAGTGCTAATGCCCAAACCGGATTCCACTGGGGAAGTCAGCTCAAAACGGCGCCATCATGGCTTCCACTGGATGATGCCATTTCTAGAGTTTGGGTGAGATGCACTCGACGTCTGATGGGACCTGATTGTATTTAAACCCACATTGGTATCTAGATGGGCGTGGATGGGCGTGGATGGGCGTGCCTACCAGTCCGTATACCAGCTGTTGACCCTCGTGGCTCCTATGCACTCCTTCCACGAACAAACAAGCGACTCCTGCCTTTCGTTTCCTGGTTTATCAAGCTTGGCAAGAGCAGAAATGCACAATCAAAAATCGTCCCCAGCCTCGATGCTCTGTTCTTCTTCTTCTTCCTTTCTCCATCACCCCCATCTGCATTCGTTGTTTTCATCACATCATTCTGTCCATCACATCACTCATCATATCTTTTCCATCATCCACGACGCAAAATGTTCGGAGATAACTTGACCAAAACACTACTGATATTTCTCGTGGCCGCGTATGGAATCACCAACTTCATTCTCATTATAATGTCTCTGGTCACAAACCACCTGACCAGGACTCACGTCGCCGAAAATGACTGCCGAGTCGCAGGCGTCGACTGTGGACTGGCCGCCTGGGGCTTATACCCGTTCATTGCTGCTGCTGCTACTGTTTGCTTCATCACTTCCTTTTTCATGTCTGTCAACATCAGTCTCTGCGCAAAGAAAACAGCCGTCGATCCCTTGTACGTTTTTCGCGGCGTCTTCTTCACCCTGCTTGTCTTGACACCCGTTGTCATGCTGGGATGGATAGAGCCCTCGCACGCAGTCTACACCGGAAACGAGGTTTGGCCGACCTCGAATGTATCATATCCTTTGATCATGGGCGGACCCTCGGCATGGTCTCGCGGCAATGCGGGACTTGTTGGCATTCCTGATGAAAAGGCCGTGGACGAAGCGAGGCTTGCCGAAGCATTGCGCTACGCGATGGGTGGAGTTTTTAGCGAGTTTGTTGGATTGACCGGAACGTTTATTCTACAGCGAATGATCAATCTTCCTGGAGCAGGCACCGTCATGCTGGCTCATTTTAATATGTACGTTTTTTTTTTTTTTTTTTTTTTTCATTGGACTGCTGGGAAGCTCGCAATTAACAAATCTGGCCCAGCATTCTCGGCGCCGTCACTGCTGGAATATCTGCTGCCATGGCACCTCCAGCCGAGATCCTCGTTCGTGGGAAGACTTCTGGAATTACCAATGCTGTTTAAATTGACCAAACAGTAGCCAATTGCGCCTCCACTTGGGCCGTCCACCATGGTTGGGCTCCAGATGTGATGATTAGGTGCAAGATGAAGGGCGGGGGGGGGAACCAGTCAGTCAGTGCTAGGAAAGAGCAGCTCTTATATAATATTAATAGAAACGGCATCATTGTTTGCAGAATGGTATTTAAAGCATGCCCCCAAATTAGCTCCTCATTCTCCGTCACGATGTCTTGATGGATGACGTCGTGAAAGTGAATTTCCAGAGTTGACATGAATGCAATCTGAGGTGGAAGATGGCTGACGTGGGGAGCCCACGCGACGCTGTACGTTCCAAGATGGTAGAGAAACAATGCGTTGTCGGCTATTGAAGGAGTCCGAAAAAAAAAAAAGAATTGATGGATGGCATGTCTTGAGTCCTGACTTCTGAGACAGCTTCTTGAGGTATACATACGGCGGGAGGTTCCACAGGCGGGCCAGCAGGCAGCCAGCCGAGCCGGCCAAGACACGAACCATCACGAAAGACAGCAAAAGCAATCAATTACTCATCGTCTCCGCACGCAAGCCACCTTTATTAATAAGCCCGCAGCATCCTGATTCCCCGGCGACTTTCCTCGATCCAACCTCACCTCACATCGCCTCACATCGCCTCACATCGCCTCACCTCACGTCATCTCGCCTCTCCTCTCCTCTCCTCTCCTCAACCTCTCGTTCATACATGCCTACATCCCCCATGACATGCACCCTTCCTCTGATGCCAGAGCACCCCGCTCTCACCAACGACAGCTCCATGCTCACGCGACGCTTCGGCAAGGAAGTCACAAACTACTTTGCCGGCAGCCGCCTCAACCGGTACTCCTTCCTGCGCTCCGACGCAGGTTTCCTCGGAAAGGCGGCCACGAGCCCGCACGCGCGCTTCATCGCGCTGGACGACCTGAGGCCGCTAGTGGTGGACCAGGACAGGAAGAGGCTCGCGCTCCTGAGATACAGGGAGGTCGAGGGCGTGCTGGGGCGAGCCCCGCGATTCGCGGGAGCGACGAGGAGCGCGTCAGGGCGTTTGACTCCTCAAAGGTGGCTGCCGAGGTGCAGGTTGTGTTTCTGGGGACCGCGGCCGGCGCGGGGCACGACGACATCGTGTGGGAGAGCTCGGGGCACGGCGAGGTCCGGGGGCGGCCGTACTTTGCGATAGATGTCTCGAGGGGAGGGAGGGGAGGGAGGGGGATCATGTGCGGGAGGCGTGGGTGAAGAGTCAGGGGGAGAAGGGAATGTGGGTGGCTTTGGATACGAGGAGTTTGACATTGCATTCTGAGGATGGTGTGTCATTTTTTTTTTTTTTTCCCCCTTTTCTTTATATGGCAAGCAAGGCATTTTTTTTTTTTGCTGGTCTGCGATAACTGACGCATGATTTGAATATAGCCGCCATGTTTGCGCAAGCCCGCTCCGTGATAGACTGGAACACGCGCAACCGGTTCTGCGCGGGCTGCGGCCGTCCCAATCTCTCGGTTGAAGCGGGCTACAAGCGCGTGTGTCCGCCTACGGACCTCAAGGATGCTGATGCTGCCCCCTCCGACACGCCCGTTCCCGTTGTGTTGCCGGATTGTCCTACCCGCCATGGCGTGTCCAACACGTGCTTCCCGCGGACGGATCCCACCGTGATTGCGGCCGTCGTCTCGTCGGACGGCAAGCGCATGCTGCTGGGGAGGCAGTCGCGCTGGCCGCCGCACTGGCACAGCAACCTCGCGGGCTTCCTTGAGCCGGGGGAGTCGGTCGAGGAGGCTGTGCGGCGGGAGGTCTGGGAGGAGGCCGGCGTGCGGGTGGGCAGGGTGGTGGTGCATTCGACGCAGCCGTGGCCGTACCCGTCCAGCTTGATGATTGGCGCCGTTGCTGAGGCGTTGCCCGGGGATGGGGAGACGATCCATCTGAACGACGGGGAGCTGGAGAGCGCAAGGTGGTTTACTGTCGAGGAGGTGAGGACCGCGCTGGCCCAGACGCCCGGCGCCATGACGGAGCCTGCGCCAAAGGAGTACATCGAGGGGGATCTGAGGGTGCCGCCGCCGCAGGCTATTGCGAATAGGTTGATGACGGCCGTGATGGAGGGGTATCTGACGGGGAATGCAAAGATCTAGGTTCTCAGGGGGGGGAGTGCTTGTGCTTTGATGCTTGGCATAATAATTGACGATGTATTGGAAAAAAAAAGAAGGTGTGGCCGTGTAGCAGAAATAGTTGCGTCCAACAGACAGACCTACATGTCTACAAACTTCGCACCCTCCATGACCGGCGTGGGGAGCACTTCCACTCTCCCCCTCTCATATCTCGCGAGCCAGACTGCGTCGGCGTTGATAACCTCGAGCGCTTCGCGGACCTCGTCGTTCTTCTCTAGCACATCGGCGAGGAGCTCTACAATGTCGTCGAACATGATGGCGTCCACGCGGACGTGGGATACCACGGCCGTGAGAAGCTTCACTACCGCCTCCCACGTCTTCACTGGCGAGGCGTGCTGGCCTAGACTTCCTGCCCAAGAATAATCATCCCTTGCTTCCACCACTTTGCCTGTCATGCCGAGCCCGTCACCCGATCGAATGGGTATCATGATGTCCTTGGTTTGCGTCGGGAGGGCGCCCTTTTTCGCTCGCGGGGCATATCGTCGACCGTTCTCGGCCTGCTTCTTCATCTTGAAGCACCAGTCTCGCAGCCAGTCGGGCCATTCTGTTCGGAACCGTGAACTGAGAAAGTCTCCTGCCGCCTGGCAGAGTCCAGAGAGGGCGCGGCATGCCTCAATGTTGACGAAGGGTTCGGGGTCACGCAGGCGCTCGATTACAACGGGCCAGATGGCATTGACGAGGGGTAAGAAATTGTCTTCGTCGCCGCCGAGGATGCATGATGCTGTTGTCAGGAGCTCCAGTAGTGACCTTCGCAGTTCGGGCGTCGGTGACGTGAGATAATGCTGGGTTAGGGATGCGATCCGGAGAAGAAGCTGGTATGTTGGCGAGTTGGGGGCCTTTTCTGGCTCGGGAGGTGGCTGTTGGTGCTCGTCCTCCTCTTCCAGTGAGGGTTCTTCGGCTTTCCAGGGCTCTGTGGGATGGCCTTTGGTATTGGTAAATGATGCTTCTTCGGCTTCGTCTCGAAGTCGTCTGGCTTCTTTGCGTTGCAGCTCCTCCATGAGGTCATCTAGGCCCAGGACTGGTTCGCGCTTTTTCTTGTGGTTATGCATGGTTTGTTCTGCGCTTGTCAGCAAGCGCTTGTCGTGTCGGGATGCTTGGTCGACGATTTCTTTGAGGACGGAGAAGAGGTTCTCGGCTAGCAACGTGTAGCCGTGGTAGTTATCTAGCGCGGCAAAGATGGACTCGACGACGTCGTTGAGGTATGGTATTAATCCTGGGCCAGAGAGTCGTATCATCATCATGAGAACTTGCATTGAGGCGGGTGACACGTCGAGCGAGTTGAGTCTCAGCGAGACCGAGTTGACCATGTAGTCCACGTTGTCGATGATCAAGTCTGACACGCTCGAGTAGCCGCATGATAGGGCTATGCTGTTCAATGCGGCAACGGCATGCTGTTGGAGGAGCTGGTTGTCGGATCCTAGGAACGTGACGACCGGGAATAAAGTGTCGACGAGGTGAGGTCTGAACAACATGCCTCGACTCTTGGCAGAATTAGCTACCACCTCCAACGCAATCGCCTCCAACTTGTGGTCTGCCGGGTCTGAGTCTACGCGGGACTCGAGGACCTGCACCGAGTAGGAGTAAAGATCTTCAGAGACGAGTTCGACGTCATCGGACCAGTCTGCCAACGTGGACAAGTCCAAAAAGGTGCCCGCATCGGCATTGGATGATTTGACTGCTTTGATCAGCTCGTGACATAGCCAGAGAGACGCAATCTGGTCGGTTGACTGTGACTCGCGCGCATGTTCCATCATGCTGGTGGCGAGGTATGCCGTCAAAGACGATGGGCCAAGGCGGCTGATTAGACCTATGACTTCGTGTCTCAGCAATCGTTGGCTTTCACTGGCCAAAATGACTGGCGAAAAAGTTTGCTCCAGCGATAGGTCTTGGCTATGTTGAGAGCCGTCGAGCAGCTGCAGGTGTGATGTTGACTGTGGTTCTTTGGAAGACTGCATAAGCGAAACAATGCTGTCACGTAGAGCGTTGCCCAGGGACTCTTCCAGGGTGGTTGATTCAATAGCGAGATGCTGCATCAATTCTATGCCCTTGATGAGATTATGTACAGCAGTCTTCTTCACATCCTCGTCGCCAGACTGCATCATACGTGGGAGGCTCGACATCCAGCTATGCACGGCAATTTTGACTGTGTCGCAAAGTTCGGGGTAGATGCTCGCCAGATGGCGCAAGTTGGTCTGCGTCGCTGCTGTTGTCATGTCCATTCCGTTGCTTCCATGATCCAAGACAATTGCAGTCTCGACCAAGAGGGTGGTACAATTTGACAGAGAGTTGTGGCATTCATCCAAAAGTGAGATGCACAGCCTCTCTACTGCATCGCGAACGTTCTGTGAATCATGAACCCGCAATCTCATCATGGTTGACAGTGCAGACTTGACCTGGGCAGACGTGGCTCTCAGCCATGCCGTTGTCAAGACCTTCCCCTGGCCAGAGTCCTTGGTTCCCAGCTCTTGCTCGCCGTCGGGCTTTGGGAGGATAGATCTTGTCCTCACATCTCCGAGCACCTTGGTCAGCACAGCTTGCACGACGTTCAAACTTTTCGTCAATACTGCCGTTTTATGACGAGTCGGGCAAGATGAAATCTTGGTCATGGAAGAGATGGTTCCGGGGAGGAAATTTGCCAACGCAGCCTGGTCGCGAAGAGCAGCGTACAGTTGTTGGAGTGCATTGAGTGCTTCGGCCTGTATTTGGGGACTGACGCCAGCAGAAGCGCCATCGAGCATGACTGTGATTCCATGACCCAGCGCGGGCATTGATTCCTCTCCCGTCAGCCCTGACATTGCGCTGGCTGATGGACTCGCTGTCGTGAGAAGAGACGACAATGCGCGAAATGCTTCGAGTTGCAACTCTTCGGGAACATGGCGGCCGTTCTTATCTGACGCAGGCACTCCGTCGATGATGAATACAAGCAAGCTGAAGATTTGCTGCACCAGCTTTGCGGAGATGTTGGACTTCCAACCGTGATGAATGAGGACCTCGAGGCATTTGATACAGTTCTCGGTAAGCCGCGCAGGATACTGGTCCATTTGACGGAATACATGATACAGCGGGAAGAAGACATATTCGGCCAGCTTTTCATCCAACGCCGCCGGGTTCTTCCGAATCTGGTTGTTGAGAATGTCCAATGTTTGGTTTGTAAGGTCCCGAAGCTCACGAAGGGCGGCAGGGCTTCCGCCGTCCCGGATGGCCAACTGGCTGATTTTAACGCAGCATGGTTTCAACTTGTCGGGGTTGGTAAGTGCGATTTTTGAATGGACAAGGAGAGAAAGCGAGTACGGAGGTGGCCTACCTTTTGGAACAAGTCGTTGCGCTCCGAACCGGCCTGTTGCTTTTCCATTGCCCTGGCGAGCGGTGTCCAAGAGATCTGATCATCGTGACACAGGACTTGTGAAGGACTCAGGAAGGAAGCGGATCGGTTGCTGTTCATGCAACGCACTGGGGGATCACAGTGTGGGCTGGCCGATGCACTGTAAGCGAGCACAACGCCCTCGGCGCTCGCCAACATTACATTGCCCCAAGACCCAACCACATCCTACTAGCTAGTCTGCGACTTTGGATAACAGCATGAGCACTTCTGCGGTTGGCACACCTACTAGCTACTTCAAAAGTGAAGAATGACTTGCGCTCGCTGGCTCCTTGGACGGGTCCCGCTGCCCGCAATACGCACTGTGCCTCATCTGTGCCTCATCTGTGCCTCATGTGGGCAGCTCCAGGTTGGACTCTTGGCTCTTGAAGCACATGAGCTTCCGCCGAGTCGCACAGAAAACACAAATTTTCCATTTCAACAGACAGACCTTTTCTGGGCTATTATTCAGCACCGCCATGGCGTCCATCACACCCTTTACCGTCACTGTGCACCCTTATGAATCACCTACCCCAGGCGCCTGTGCCTATGAGCTCGGGACCAATGCCGCATCCAGGAAATCCAGGAATGCCGTCATATTCATTGGCGGCTTAGGCGACGGCCCTCACACAGTACCATATATCCGCACTGTTGCCAGACACTTGGAAACCACTGGCAAAGAGCTCGCCTATTCCATCTTTGAAATTCGACTGCGAAGCGCGTTCACCGGGTTCGGGACGTCTAGCTTGAAGAAGGACGTTGATGATATTGCTGCGCTGGTCAAGTACCTGAGAGGATTGGGCAAGGAGAAGATTGTCCTTTTTGGACACTCTACAGGCTGCCAGGTAAGCTCAACAGGTGTGACTGTCTATAAAAGTGTTGCTGACTGAAAGGAAAATAGGACTGTATCGAGTATGCTGATTATGCCAAACACAGCAATCCTCCTGTGGATGGTTTCATTGTACAAGGCCCAATTTCCGACAGAGAAACCATGCATGACATCTTCCCCAGTCATCAAGACAGTCTCGACCTAGCCGATCAATGGATCGCAGAGGAACGGGCTCACGACTGCCTTCCGAGAGACAAGGTGCCACAAGACCTCGGAGCACCCATGACCGCTTACAGGTTCAAATCTCTCGTTGCCAAAGAGTAAGTCACGGTTCCTCTTGACGAGTAATGCTATTGATCCCGCTGCCCGTTGGAAAATTCTGTTCTGACTGGACTGACGCTTGTCGTAGCGGAGACGATGATTACTTCTCATCGGACTTGGACGATGAGACGGTGCGCAGGTATTGGAGTCGCTTCAACAAACCTGTGCTTGCCCTCCACTCTGCCAACGACGAGTATGTGCCCGAGTTTGTCGACCAAGCCAAGGAGAACCAGCGTTTCCAGAGAGCGAATCTGATGGTGAGTCCTTTGTCAGGCCTCATCCCTGAAGCCAGTCATCAAGTTTTGGAGGAGAGCGCCCGGGAGTGGCTGGGCCAGCGAGTCGTTGAGTTTCTACAAACGATATAGAAGTACTACGTGGGAGTGAGCGGAGAAATATTTATTTTCTTAACCCAGAGCGTTAGACTTGGTTGTCATGTTGCAGAGGGGGTGCTGGAGAAAGGGAAACCACACGCGATCGATGCCACAGACTGGCGGCATTTGCATATTGCCAAGTATGTCGGATTTCAACGACACTGCGATATGTGAATTGGACGTTGTGTGCCCATAGCTGGTTATAGCAAGCTTGTCCAATTGCAGTGATGCGTTTGTGTCTCGGTCGGTTTCGTTGCTGGACAATCGTGATGGTGATGCACTAGTTCTGTTTAGGACGGCAGGCAGGCAAGGGAGCCTGACGTGGATATTCTTCAGCGCTTCGCAAGTCCTGTTGTCATGACTCATTACAGCACTGATGCACGGTGCGCCAAGAACAAAACACCGTCCATGCTTTGAACTCCAAACCCAGCATTTCATGGTAGATGTGATGCAATGGGACCGACCGGCGACAGCTGCCCACTTGGACCAAACCCGACCAACAGGTTGCTGTGGCTGGGTCGGGTGAGCTTGTGAGGGTGACAGTGTACGGAGTACATGTACACTGTCACTGTAATATACACAACGCCGTGGCGCCTGCTCGGCGTGCCCCTGCTCGGCGTGCAGCGCTTGCAGCTCGGATCAAAAGGCAGCAGCAAGTGGGGTCAATAGCTAAGCTGGCCCGCTGGGCTGGCTGCAGATGGATGCGGCTGGAAGCAAAACTAGCGTCTGCGCTAATAAACCCGGTGAAATTTGTAATTCGTCATTTGATTGGAGTTTTAACTTTTCTTCCCTTCTCACCCGGGCACACGCTGTGACAACTGACATCTGACCTTGGCTCTCCGACCTGCCTCGCTTCGCTGTCTGCATCCCCTTTGACGCTATCGCTCGCATCTCTCCGGTGCAGTAAATAGTCTCCTTGCGGGCCAAATAGCCGGATGTTGCTCGCCCTCGACGTCACCTTTCCATTGGACCCATAGTCTGCGCATCGAGCCTCGCCCACGCCGACCACGGCTTTCTCATCTTGACGACATCCTCCTTGCCGACGACCCGATCCGGTCCCGGATGGCCTGAGCATGCGGTGACACCTGCAACGCAATACAAATTCGACCTTTCTCACGACACAGATCATCATGGATCCTTACGGCGAGCAGCAGGTTCTCTTGCGCACCGGCTCTTTCACCGGCTTCCGGCCGTTGGAGCAGCTCGGCAGCAACTACTTTTCAGTCTCCGAATTCGAACAGCCTTTCTGTGGCAACGGAGAGGGCTGGGGTCCAATTAGCAAATACAGATATGACTTCACTCCGTGCTTCGTCGATGTTTGGTTAGCTACCGTCTCCGTGTATGCCCTCATCCTCGGGCCTGTAGCCATCTGGTGGTTGTTGAGCAAGAAGAAGCCCTTGGAGGATGGCATTACCAAGAACGCTCATTTTTGGACCAAGCAGGTGAGAATTCCGCCTTTCTTCGAAACTTGATAGCATTGTCCCATGATCATCCAAATGTTGCACCAAGTGGCTAACATTCGTCGTCGTCTTCAGTCCATTCTCGCCTTCCTTATCGCCGATTTTGCTGCGCAGCTCGTCATCCAAATCCTTGGCATGCCAGTCATTTGGTACGGCGATTTCCGTGTATTGACAACGTTTTTGACAATTCTCTCCATGGTTGTCGTTTTCTCAATCCAATGGATAGAGCACTGGCGCCTTCGACACGCCAACGGCCTTGTTCTGTTCTACTGGCTGCTGTTGATTATTTCACTTACCGTTAAATTTCGTTCTTTGATTTCACAGCAAATATATGACGCCAATCTACCATATTTCGTCACATTCTGCATCGGATATGGCGCTTCTATTGTCGAGTTTATGGCCGAGTGGCTTTGGCCGCGCCAACATGTTCCCAGCGGGTACGAGGCCATATCGGAGGACGAGGAGTGCCCAGTGGAATATGCCACCGTTTTCTCTCGCCTGACGTTTTCCTGGATGACACCCATGATGCAGTACGGCTACAAGATTTTCTTGACGGAAAGTGACTTGTGGGGCCTGGCCAAATCCGACCAGACCAAGACGACAGGTGCATCTTTCGAGAAAGCTTGGTCGCACGAGCTCAAGCATCGCCCAAAGTCGCCCTCTTTATGGTTGGCCTTGTTTCGTGCTTACGGGGGTCCGTATGCAGTCGCGGCTTTCTTCAAAATCGGTAACGACGTTGCCCAGTATATCCAGCCCCAGCTACTGCGACTGCTGCTGAACTGGGTCAGGTCCTACTCCGTCACCCCCGATGAGCCTCAGCCTGTCATCCAAGGTGCTTCTATTGCTCTGGCCATGTTCGCCTGCGCTGTGTTCCAAACTACCATGGTGGTATGTAACCTCTAAACCCCGACAAAGAACAAAAACATCAAGCTTCGTGGCACTAACACTGTACTGACAGCACCAATACTTTCAAATGTCGTTTGAGACGGGTATGCGAATCAAGGGCGGTCTTAGCTCCACGATTTATCGCAAGTCGTTGAGACTGTCGAATGAGGGCCGTTCTGCGAAAACGACTGGCGACATCGTCAATTACATGGCCGTGGATGCACAGCGTCTCCAAGATTTGACTCAGTTCTTGCAACAAGCCTGGTCTGCGCCTTTTCAGATTATAATCTGCATGGTTTCCCTCTACAGTTTGCTTGGATGGTCCATGATGGCTGGCATAGTTGTCATGATTATCATGATGCCAGCCCAGGGATGGGTTGCGAGAATAATGAAGAACTTGCAAAAGGACCAGATGAAGAACAAGGATGCCAGAAGCAGACTCATCAACGAAATCATCACTAACATGAAAAGTATTAAGCTTTATGCTTGGGGTGCTGCATTCATGAACAAGCTCAACTATGTGCGAAATGAACAAGAGCTCAAGAACCTGCGGCGGATCGGCGCCACGCAAGCCTTTGCCAACTTCACATGGAACACTGCCCCATTCTTCGTCTCTTGCTCTACTTTCACCGTCTTTGTGCTGACACAGGACAAGCCGCTCACCACGGACATCATCTTTCCTGCACTAGCCCTCTTCAACTTGTTGACTTTCCCTCTTGCAATTTTGCCCATGGTCATCACGTCCATCGTCGAGGCCTCGGTCGCCGTTGGCCGTTTGACCGATTTCCTCACTGCTGAAGAATTGCAGTCCGAAGCCATCACCGTTAAGCCAGCTCCCAAAGAGATGGGGGAGGAGACGGTCATTATTCGTGACGGGACGTTTTCATGGAACCGTCACGAGACCAACGAAGTCCTCAAGGACATCAGCTTCACTGCTTACAAGGGTGAGCTATCTTGTGTCGTTGGCCGTGTAGGTTCTGGCAAGTCTTCTTTCCTTCAAAGCATCCTGGGAGACCTTTGGAAGGTCAAGGGCTCTGCTGAAGTCAGAGGCACTGTTGCATATGCTTCCCAGCAGACATGGATATTGAACGCAACCGTGAAGGAAAACATTATTTTCGGTTACCGATACGACTCCGAGTTCTACGAGAAAACTGTCCAGGCTTGTGCTCTCCTAGACGACTTTGCCCAACTTCCCGATGGAGACGAGACAGTTGTCGGAGAGCGAGGCATCTCCCTCAGTGGTGGGCAGAAGGCTCGCGTTGCTCTTGCTCGTGCCGTGTACGCCCGTGCCGATATTTATCTCCTGGACGACGTCTTGTCTGCCGTAGACTCTCATGTCGGTCGCCACATTATCGATAACGTTCTGGGACCCCGCGGTTTACTGTCTACGAAGACAAGGATCCTCGCTACAAATTCTATCCCCGTTCTTCGCCAGGCTAGCTTTATCACCATGCTCAAGGATGGATCAGTCGCTGAACAGGGTACATACAATCAGCTCATCGGGAAGAAGGGCCTGGTTGCCGATCTCTTAAAGACGGCTGGTCAGGACTCGAACAATGCATCGGGTAGCTCCAGTCCGCCTTCTAGCGAGACCTCCACGGTCATCGGCGGTGAAACTAGTCATGGCCAGGACAAGGAGGAAATTGATGAAGCCGCGGAGGACGTGCCGGAAATGGAACCCATCAAGGGTGGTCAAGCTTCGGGCAAAAAGCCTCGATCCAGCAGCATGGCTACTCTGCGACGCGCCAGTACAGCTAGTTTCAAGGGCCCTCGTGGTAAACTTACAGACGAAGAGCTTGCCGGCAACTCCAGAACCAAACAAGCCAAGGAGTTTGCTGAGCAAGGCAAAGTCAAGTGGTCTGTTTATGGTGAGTATGCCAAGGAGAACAACCTGGTTGCTGTCTCTGTTTACATGCTCGCTCTTTTGGCCGCGCAGTCTGCCGGTATTGGTGGTTCTTTCTGGCTCAAGTCATGGTCTGAACATAACGAAGACACTGGTACCAACGACGACATTGGCAAATACATTGGCATCTACTTTGCCTTTGGCATCGGTTCGTCTTTGCTCACCGTGGTGCAGACCTTGATTTTGTGGATCTTCTGCTCCATCGAGGCGTCGCGAAAGTTGCATGAGCGCATGGCGAATGCCATCTTCCGATCACCGATGTCCTTCTTCGACACCACGCCGACGGGACGTATCTTGAACAGATTTTCTAGCGATATTTACCGTGTCGACGAGGTCTTGGCTCGCGTTTTCAACATGTTGTTCGTCAACGTAGCCCGGTCATGTTTCACGCTAGGTGTCATTTCATTCTCAACGCCGGCTTTCGTTGCGTTGATTGTACCTCTTGCCTTGACATACTATTGGATTCAGAGATACTACCTCCGCACATCTCGAGAACTGAAGAGACTGGATAGTGTCAGCCGCAGTCCCATCTATGCTCATTTCCAAGAATCCCTAGGTGGTGTTGGCACCATTCGGGCGTTTCGCCAGCAGGGGCGATTCGAATTGGAAAACGAGTGGCGTGTCGATGCCAATTTGCGAGCATACTATCCATCAATCAGCGCCAATCGTTGGTTGGCCGTTCGCCTCGAGTTCATCGGTGCCGTCGTCATTCTTGCTGCGGCTGGTCTTGCCATCGTCTCTGTATCCAACAGAAGCGGGCTTAGAGAAGGCACAGTTGGTCTTGCCATGTCTTACGCTCTTCAGATTACGACGTCCCTTAACTGGATTGTCCGCCAAACTGTCGAGGTTGAGACCAACATTGTCTCGGTGGAACGCGTTCTCGAGTACGCTAGACTGCCTAGCGAGGCTCCTGAAATCATTGCAGCGCACCGGCCGCCCGTTGCTTGGCCCGCCAAGGGTGAGGTATACTTCAAGAACTACAGCACCCGATATCGCGAGGGCCTGGACCTTGTTCTCAAAAACATCAACCTGGACATCAAGACCCATGAGAAGATTGGTGTCGTTGGCCGAACAGGGGCAGGCAAATCGTCGTTGGCGCTCGCGCTGTTCCGCCTGATCGAGCCAGCAACCGGCAGCATCGAAATTGACGACGTGAACACATCCGGCATAGGATTGTTGGATCTGCGTCGACGATTGGCTATCATTCCTCAGGATGCGGCCTTGTTTGAAGGCACAGTTCGTGACAATCTTGATCCGGGCCATGTCCACGACGATACTGAATTGTGGAGTGTTCTTGGTAAGTGTCTAGAGCAGCTAATACCACGAAGTTGACAAGTACTAAGAGGGGTTGGAACAGATCACGCGCGCCTTAAAGAGCAAGTTGCCGGCATGGATGGCGGTCTCGAGGCCAAGATAAACGAAGGAGGCAAGTCGCGAAATGCAAAGCACACCGTCATACTGCCCTACCCATTGCAAGCAGCTTCTAACGCTCCCCATCTAGGGTCCAATCTGTCTCAAGGTCAACGACAACTTGTTTCCCTTGCCCGTGCCATGCTCACTCCTTCGAACATTCTTGTTCTGGATGAAGCCACTGCTGCTGTAGACATTGAAACTGATGCCATGCTCCAAGCAACATTGCGCTCTCCGCTCTTTGCGAACCGCACCATCATCACAGTCGCCCACCGTCTCAACACGATTCTTGACAGCGACCGCGTGGTTGTTCTCGACAAGGGCGAGGTGGTCGAGTTTGACACGCCGGGCGAGCTGTTTAAGAAGCAAGGTGTATTTTACGGTCTAATGAAACAGGCTGGATTGGAAATCGAGTAGATATGCATGTGTAGAAATGTACAAAGGGAGGGCTGGTGGCATAGTTTTTTTGCGTACTTGTTCATTCTAGCATGTACTTGTATATATACTTTGGCCATTTCACACTTGGTGTTTTCCTTGACAGTGCGCACAGGCAAAACTTTGAAAACTAATTTGTCCGCAAGAAGTCGAATAGTCGTGGACTTGAGGGATAGATACCATGGGCACACAATCGTTATTTGTTTCCGGACAAGGCGTGAACCTGAATCTTCCAAGATGGGTTCCATGGCGAGGGCGATCCCCGAGAGTCAATTCATATTATCCTGGTGTAGACCAAGTATTTCCCGCGGATCAGTACAGCGCCTCTTCCCAGAGATGAGGGAGGAACAATGTCACAATCTCTCAAACTTATATTCACGCGAAGTCAATCCCGCCGGCCGTTCCATCCCCGACACACGCACTAACTACATTTGACGTGTGCAGAGCATGCAGTCAGTATGTATCCTTGACCCCCCGTGGCTGACATCAGTGAGACATTCAGGGCTTCCCACTGCTGAACCTGAGTCTCACCGGCTGCCCTATGCGGCGCGACTTTTTTGTGCTACCGCGACCTAACCTTGCGTTACAATGTCTCAAGGGGGGAGGGAGGGAAGGGGACTCGGGAAGGGGGTGTACGCATCTTGTGTGTGGCTGGGGAGACGACGGCATGTGTTTGTGCTTTGCATTTGTTGGGGAGTACGGATTACGGTACGGTACCTGGGCGGATAAAAAATGATCTTTGTTGGTGCCGTGATACATCCGTACGGAGTATGTATGGATTGATTGGGGTCTCGGCGGGATTCGTGGCATGGTGGGGATGTCGGCTGAGACTGACATGGCGAGACAGCTATTCTGGTGGCTGTACTTTGTACACCACACCGAGGATCAATATTGGATGTCTGGATGCTTTTGCGATTGGAAGAAGAATAAAACAGTGCCTGTGGCCTTTTCCGGGCAGGGGCTGGATCTATTCTGGTCTTCTGGTCAGTGGTAATGAACCCTTTTGACGTCGTGCAACTCGAGCGCATAGTTTGATGATCATATCTCGCTGGCCTCCTCTTCTTTTCTCTTTTCTTCTTTCTGGTGTCGGTAATGCGTACTTTGATAGATGAAGGGGACTTTTGTTCTAAAACGCGTCATTCTAGGTTTAGCAACCAGTAGATGGAGGCCGAGGACAAGACGGAGCAGAACCGGCGGCTACTTACTCCGTACATCGTGGCCATCCCAAATTTATCGCCCGATGACTCAGAAACCGGGGCCGTGGTTACGGCATTTGCGTGCGGGATCTTGATCTCGCGCGATGCAGCACCATCACCAGGGATGGTCAAAGAGGACAAAATTAGGCCACGACGTTTCACGCGTCCATCCGCACTTTTCCGTTGTAGGACTTGGTTCATGAGCTCCAAGCCGGGAAAACTCACGCTAACGTGCCTCTTGCGTGGTTCCACTCCAAACGCGACGTCGTGGCAACCAACCGTCTCTTTATGATACCCTCTTTCGCCCCGGGCTAGCCTTGATCCCGTTTGGTAACTCTAAAATAGTCGAGGAAGCCATATCGGGTAATTGAGTGTCTAGACAGTGGCTGGAACAACCACGCCCATGCGCCCTAAGTGGAAGTGATGCTCCGGAGTCCGTACCAATTACCAATTCAAATCGTCCTTGTCCGGGCCGAGCTGTTGGTATACGCTCCCCTCTCCCCCCCTTCACACCTGCTTTATACTAGGCTTCGAAGGGAAAGGGTTGGTGCCGGATATCGTCCTTTGGCAGCTGTTCTCGGTTCCTGGTTTCAGTTGCATCTTAATATTAGCTGCAAGTCCGAGCCAGTCCAGTTCCGACTGGCCACACCTCCCGTCGGTGTCGGTTCGGCTTGTAGACAGAACAGTACTCCACCTTTGCAGTACATAAGTCAATTGCGGGTTCGCATATCAAAAATGGAGCATGTTTTCAGTTTGACTCTAATCCCAACGATCTTCCTCGACCGATGAGCCTTGGAAAGGATCTTTTGTAATTTAGCAAAAGCCCTGTACACCAGTTGGGACAGCTCGAGGTGAATGTGGCAAAGAAACCATTAGTGTTCATCCATAGTTCCAGTGGAACATAGAATTCGGTGATGGCGCCTAATAGTAAGAATGCGGTGTTCATTCCGCTACTTTCAAATCGCGACGTATCGATCATCGGACGTGGATGCAGGATCAGGAACGGCCAGAGCCTCGTTCGAGCTGCCCCAATTCCGCATTGCACCAGGGATGTGCGAATAGGAAAGAACCCACAGTCCAAGCTACTCCGTAATGAGCGGCGGCCTAAACATCCTCGTCGTCCCACTTGCATGGGTGGTGTACTAGTGTGCTTAGGTGAACCAACTATGACGTTGTTGAGTTCAAGTCTGCACAGTGATTATGGTGAATCAAACGTCAAACAATGATACTGACTCGGGATAAGGCCAGTGATGACAAGGCGACGGATACAAATTCTGACTATCTTGTCTTCAACATCGGTCGGCCCAGGTCTGCCACTTCCGATTGTGAGTGGTAAAAAAGTGGCGTTGTCTTCATAATGACCAACTGAGAGAGCTGTCCATCTGCCAAAGCATGTCTGGGGCTCGCGCGCGACCAGATGATATCGTTCGGGATGCACAGGCCGACTTATTGCAGACTTCATACGAGTTTATGAAGCATGTTATCGCTGTTCAAGTACTTCAAGTAGCTGCGCCAGTAGTGGGGTTGAGCGGACAACATCGGAGATGAAAAACGGTGGGGAATTCAAGCTAACTTGCCGTACCGCGTCCCACAGGGCCACAGCGAACGAGGAACGAATGGGTGGGAATTCGGAGGACGTTATAAGTCACTAATTTGTTAATTTGTTGCCCCGGTGGGGTGGGCAGCCTTCTTCGTCATCATCTTCTAAAAGTGTGTGCAACCACTGAGCATTCGTAACTGAACGAGCGTTTTGGGCCTCTCCATGGCTTGCCAGAGAAATGCATCTTGAGCACCCATTTCCACGGATGACGCACAACAACGGCCTTCGAGTGCACGAGTGCCTCATGATGATGGGCATCTTTAGCAAGGCGCAGACTGGGAACCTGTATTGAAGCTGAATTGTTAGTAACCCTAGGTATAGAAATGTAAGGAAGTAAAGAAGTATGCAGAGGTATATAAGAGACGTGGAGGTCGAACGGCAATACTTCAGCTGGAGTTGATGAGCAGAAAAATACATTGATTGGCTAACCATGAAAACAGTCACACTTTTGCAATGCAAGCTGGTCTTGAAAAGTTGCCCTATGTCTGCGTAAAAGGTTGTTATTCCTGTGCTAATATTCCGTAGATCGTGTACACGGCATACTGCAGAGACTTGTGAACAGCGGAGTTTGTGTTGGAGAAATCCTGACTCCATTGTACGATTCGCCAGTTTGTGGTCAATATCTGAGAACTATCGACAGTTGTCCATCATAACTTGCCTCCGGCTTTGCGTTCGAACTGTGGGGGATCAGAGTCAAGTATCACAAGACGAGACAGATTGAACCCGAGGCCCACGTAAACGTAGTGAGAGAATGTGATGCCGGCATGCATACTACAGTTGCGAGATCTGATTCCTAGATGATTGAGGGGATGACGTTCGCGCTCATGTCACGTAGTGCAAATCAGTTTTGTCCAAGTTATGTCTAACTCACCACCACATGGGTAGAGCCTCTCGAGTTTTCTGGACTCTTACTTTCTTGAGTGACAACGTGGCCATTGCATTTTGATGAGCCGGTGTCTGGCCGCCTACCTAGGCAATGCTCACACTCAGCTCTTGCACTGGGTGCGTTAAGAACGCCACTCACCGCGCATAAGCGCATTAGAGAAGCCCGAGCGGGGAAGAAACGTTCATGATCTGAGGTTCTTTTTTCTCTTTTAAAAAGGAAACGGAGAAGCAAAAAGAAAAAGAAAGCCAATCCCTATCCAGAAAGCCGTCGGCATGGCTGGCCCTTGGCATGCGGAAAAGAAGAGGTAGAGGACGGCCATTCTCTTCCACGTCTGATCATCATATAATTCGAGATCTCGATCATCAGTGATCACCATCTTGTTATCACAACGCTCTGGGATTGTCATTGTTATTGTAGTGCGGGGAACATGGCAACGGGGTTTGGCGCCATCTCTGCATCGTTGCTTTTTTCTGAAAACGACTGCTCTTCCCTGGACAGGACAGAAACCTTCCAATATTCTTCGCTTGTCGTTCCCAGATTCATTGAATATTGCGGGAAAGCCAAGCATCGTTGATTGTTGATTGGGTCAGATACGCTCCTTGTATGCACATTGTTGGCTTTCGGCTCAGACTGGCATGGGCAAAATGTAGGTTCCTACATGGCGCGGAAGACCCTGGCGGGTTGCCGATAACCAGGACCCTCCTACGGGCATGACTGACCCTGGAACGTCCTGAATAGGAACTTGTAGGGGTTTCGACCCAGCCCTTTGGACATCGAGGTGATTTGTGTTCCGGCTCTGTGCGTCCCAAGCTTGCAGTAGCTGTTCTTGTGTTGTGTCTGATGGTCTGTTTTTCACAGCTGCCGCGCTGACAAGGCCATGAAAAGGGAGCGTTTATGCAGCTTTGTCGGTTCCATCGTCACAACCACCGCGTAATACCTGTTTCTCGACGTGGACAGCCGGAATCAACCACAGCGAAGAGTGGCCGATGACTTTGAG
Source organism: Epichloe aotearoae (assembly GCA_000729855.1). Classification (NCBI taxonomy): domain Eukaryota; kingdom Fungi; phylum Ascomycota; class Sordariomycetes; order Hypocreales; family Clavicipitaceae; genus Epichloe; species Epichloe aotearoae. Next base: position 151,981 of record JFGX01000020.1, read on the forward strand.
CCTTTTTTTCCGAGGGTCATCGCCCATGAATTTAAGCGGAAAAGCGGTTACGATATCTCTGCCCAGTCGAAAAATCCAAGTGGCCAGGTTAGCTTATTAGGCACGAGCAGGAGGCAGGAGGGTAGGTTCGTGCGACTGGTCAGTGGTGCCCACCACAAGCGGGGTCATGCAACAAGGCGGCTGAATGAAGATGACTGGCTGCGCAAGTGCGCATACATGACATGCTCACGAGCAAAACTTCTTGGGCATCCAATGAAGAGGGCAGCAGCAGTCAAGTCACGGCTGAACCATTTCGCTTCATTACAGTTGAGATTTTATATTCTTCATTCACAAGCCAGGTAGAGAAACACAAACCACACAAACCACACAAACCAAGTCGCCTCGCTCGCGAGTTCTCTGTGCCAATAGTTTGCATGTTTATGTGAATGTGTGAATGTGCGAATGCGTGTACGGTCGGTCCGCATGGGGGGGACATTGGGGTGGATGGATGTCTGTGCGCACTGCGGGCGGAAGGAACGATGCGGGCTTCACGAGCTTCACGGCAGGCACCTCTCTGTTTTGTTGTCTCATCACCAAAGGCTTGCGGATCCAGTACCTGAAAGTTTCTCTGTTGCTGCACTCTTTCTTCTTCCCTTCTGCTCTTCTTTCCGCACGCCTTCTCCCAGCGTACCATTCTGTCCTAATCTCATTGCAGGACAGTGCTTGAAGCATCAATTACCGTCACCATTACCACTGTCAGCGGTTCATATTCTTCTCACTCATATGACTTGGTTCAGTTGTGCATCGCGTTGAATTTGCCGTTCGATGGCTGTGATAGATGCCTGCACTGCGCAGCTCAGTGTGCACTGTGTAGTCAGTCCTTGCCACCATTTGCGAAGGATGAACCGCGTGGAAGAACCAGCACCACTCTGACTGACAGCATACCATTAGCTTGGAAATGTACTCTGTACTCCGTACTCACTCACCATTTCAAGGCCATCAAGTACGGAGTACGCGTCCCGTCGTACAAATAAGCATGAGCAAGCATACGGAGTAACGGAGTATACCCGAACGGAACGTGCTAAGCTTTGCACTGCTTGGCTGGCACGCTGGCCATGCCCTCTCTCCACTTGTTCGCCATCGCTTTTCGACAAGCCAATTGTATCGCGATAGAGACAGCCATCTCTTGAATGGCACCGTGCAGCGTGAGCTGTGAGAAAGAGAAGCAAGCCATGGGGGTTTTGGAGGGCGTATTATGCCGCTTCCCGTCATGGCCGCCGCCGTCAAAGACGCCCCGGTGCCCGTGCCCTTTCCCTTTCCCTTTCCCGTCAACCCCGCCATGTCTATACATACCAATTGGCAAGGGCTAGTCTCAATCTCCGTCCTCATCCATGTTTCGAGGAAGCAGGAAGATCTCCCACCAGCTTTCCCAACTGTCTTACTACACACCCCTTCCCCGTGTCGCAACATGTCTGTGCTCCCCCGTTTTCCCCATTCCTTGCCGGCCGCAAGCAAGAGTTTTGGCAAGCACTGGCCTATTGACAGGGTCCCTGGTGTTCCCTCTAGATTCCGCTGGCGCCCGTCCGCCATAGGGATACCATTCTTATGGATGACCTTATTGTACGTTGCTGTTGGACGCAATGCCGACTACGTCGTACTGCCAGCTAACACTAGTCAAGCAAGCCTGCAACATTTGATTTGATGGCCCGGTAGCGCAGAACTGGTCCAACCTCCGGTTCTGTACGTACATATGTGAGGGACCCTGTCAACCTATCCACCCGAGCAGAAATGGACCGAACTTGAAGCACCTGGCCCTCGTCTCCTCCGCCGGCCCAGCGCAGCAGGGATTCACTGCCCAGGTACTGTGGGAACCCTGACACCCATGAATTGGGTCCCAAAGTACCTTATTGGTTGTTTCTGTGGTCACAACAACCCACGAGTGCCACCGTCCTCACAGTAGGTCTCTTCAATCTGTGATGGTAGCTGCGGCGATCCTGCTGTGCCCAGGCAATCGTTCTCTGAAGGGGGAGGGGGGTTGCTCTCTTATCGGGCATCGTATCGTCTCTTACCAGAATCTTTCTTTTTCTTTCTTGTTGCCCTTGCCTGATTGCGCAATGCTGGATTTGCAATGCTCCTCGTCAGACAAAGTATCTTTTCACACTCCCATCAGATCACGATCATCCTGTGTGCTACTCTTATCGTCTGGCGCTTGGGGTTCATCTGTTTAATCCAACTTTTGGCCTGTCACTGTAGGTGACGGCCCGTGTCCGAGCTGTCACTGGTTGGCCGACTATATTGACAATCAGCGAGTAGGAGAGCTGGAACAGAGAGACATTGCCCGGGGGGGGTCTCTGTTTGACTGTACTTACTCCCCGGTCTTCTACTCAACCCAGCCTGTACGAATACCGGCGATTTGGTGCCAGCCCGCCCTTCCTTTCACCTCCACTTCATATCATACCTTCTCTCCCTCCTTCTACCTTTCTTCCTCACTTGCCTCCATCTCGTTTGATCTGGGGCCGAGGCGTACTTTTCATTTTGCTGGCGCGCACCTGGAGGACATATTGTCGGCGCACCTAGCTACCTAGACGCATTCGAGTCTCCAACTAACGTCGTTCAAGCACCTTCGTGGACCGGACATTCATCTGCGTTCTCACATAAAAACGGATACTCCACAGTCCGCCCCAGTTGCGCCACGTATAGCTCCAACTTGTGAAAGAGACCGCATCAATACTCAGAAAACTGGCCTACATGCTAGCAAAAATTGCCGACTGCCTCATTCTTTATTAACCTCCCGATACGAAGCACTTGGCTCGTGAATAGATCAGCTGGCGGCCGAGCAGCTGGATCATCTATCTATCCTCTTACACGGGTACTTCGGTATAAATCACTTTAGCAAGCTCGAGCAAGTCAAGTTCACAGGCACACAGCCTTCCGGTCATCTCGAAATCGGTTTCAGTCGGCGAGCTACGGCTGTTTGAGCTATTGCAAGTTGTGTGCTTACGAACTCTGCATGCCCCAAGCTTGGTCGTGAGAGCGAAGACGGTGGAAAATACTGTTGGAGTTGTCCATCCACCTTGGGGATTCCAACCTTTGTTTTTTTTCTTCCACCACAGAATTTTTGACGAGCGGCCTTTTACAGGAACGAGCATCTCTGGGAACTCCTCGATACCCTAACAGACCAACCCCTTCAGTTGAAATCTCGGTTGTGTTACACAACATCCACTGGCCAGTGCGGAGCAGCCTGGCCTCCAATACGAACGCCATTGCTTGTCTGGAGTGTTACTCTACGCTGCCTTCGCCATCCCCATCAAGCCAACACTTACACGGCATGCGACAAAACGGGTCCGTCGTCCAATAAAGCTCAAGTCAAACAAGTGCCTGCTTTTGTCAAGCATCTCGAGCTTTGGAACACAACTTGCTGCTTACACGGTTGACCCCGACTTGTCGTTGCTAGTCGTTGGTTGTTCACTAAACTCTCCGTTCAATTTCCAGTTTGTCAACTCGACTTTTGACGGAGTCGCTTCTCGTTGTTCCTCATCGCCTAGCCATGGTGCGAGACTGGCCGCGGGATTCATTCCCCCGTCAGCCGCCGTTCCAGCAGTCATGCTTTCCCCCAAACACCCGACATCCGTCTTTCCAGCCAGATAGATACGTCGGTGATGCAGCACAACGACCTGATTCATTCCAATCCGATCGCTATGCTATGGACACAGCAGAACCAGGACGATATCAAGAGACGTACGACATTCGTCGACAGCCTCCCATGGTGAGACCCGCTTGGAAGTCTCCCAGTGTGGCACACTATGCTGACAAGGCGAACGAGCCGCCGCAGCAAATCGACGAGGCTCTCCGATCACATTGTGGCATCGCCGCCAAGCAGTATTTCGTTGCGGCCATCAGCGAGGACGGCAAGCCGATGACCTTTTTCAGTCCTGGACAAAAGCTCAACGATGCCATCATTCGGCAATTCTTCGATGTTGGCAAGTTCCAACATGTCATGGCTCGCATTGAAGCTGGTAAGCCCTGAACGAACATTGTGTGGCACCATGAACAAGATCTACAGTCTTGTCACGGAACTGAGTCAACTGACCTCGTTCGATTCCCTTTTAGGCACTGATCCCATCATCGATGACACCTTTGGGGTTGAGGATGTCGCATTCAATAGAAACGGTAGCCGTGGGCGCATCCGAGGTCCTGACAGACGACGTGGTTCTATCTTTGATGGCTGGGACAACTCAGTGCGACAAGTACGAAAACGACCTCGACCTCGCCACCCAGTCAACGACGACGACGACGTGCCCATGACTGTCTCCTCTCGCAAGGGCATTAAGATCAGCGATGCTGATGCCGTTTGGAATTTTTATGAACAAAGATTTAAGAACTGCCAGCAAACGGCGTGCAAGCTTATCGCCAAGGCCTGGGTCAAAGCTGTTGAGCCCAAGAAGCAATCAACACATCCTTACACCGGTAGCGATGAGAAGGCACCAGACTGGTGGCCAAAGCCGTGGGGTCCGACCAAGGACGATAAAGTCAGGCACAAGGAGCCAGACCACTTGTACAAGCGAGGTACGACGATGCTGCTGCCAGCAGAGTCCGCAGCCCTGCACATGCATGCATGCCAGCTGACTCTCCCTACAGAACGTGTCCATCTGCTCGCTCATATCCTGAGACTAGTTGTTGAACCCAACACCAAACAACATAATGATCTACAAAAGCTCGGCCTGAATGTCAAGAAACTGGAAGAGGCCACACATGAGGCACTCTCGTCCTTTTTCTTGGACAATGAGACTAATGCGAAGAAGCGGCCGTATCTGAACGAGATTTTCAAGATGGCGAGACAGGAAGAACGTTTCAAAAATGACGAAATAGGTGAGCTACTTGGTCGGCGCGCCTATGAAAGGGGACTTTTGGTTGGTGATCAATCAGAACAAGATATGCTAACACATTGGCAACTTTGCAAGATGGCTCCACCGAGGTGTATGTGATGGCCGAGGACAAGATCCCTGACAACTATGCTTCTGACAACGAAGATGGCCCGTTTCCGAAAGAGGAGGACGACAACGACATTCCTCGACCCAACAAGGTGAACGCACAACAGCAGTGCGTTGTGCAGACACCAACGACGGGTCCGACAGCGACACAGCCCTTGCATGGTGGGCATGGACCTTTTATGAGTGAGCTCCCAGTTCGAGGCAATTCCTACAATTCCGCCATGGTACCGGCCGAGATCTCCAACCAGCCGCACACGTTTGTGGACAATGGCGGAATTACTGTCACTGATCAAACTGCCGTTACAGCTCCCAATCCCGCTTTAGCGCTGGACATGGTCTCCAGCCCGCACGACACGAGCAGGCGTCCGTCGGTGTTTAGTGAATACGCCAGCCCTGTCGGCAACAACATGTACGGCCAACAGTGGCAGCAGTCTGCATCTACTGGTCCAACACAGACGCCGATGTACTCGTACGCTCCGCCTCAGGGCAACCCTCCGCAAGCTTCATTCATAAACCAAACAGTCCCTATGAACCCGAACCAGTCATTCATGGGGGGCTCTTTCGAAGAGCCGGGGCGTCCAGAGTATGATGCAAACGGACCACCGATGTTCCGAACTGGAGGCATTTCACACGTGTCAGCACCTGTCAATCAACAGGCAGGGTATTATGTGCCTGGCGATGGCAGATCCGGACTGAGAGTACTCACCCAGGTCGAAGACGATGTTGCCAGGAACCAGATGTAGTGGGCGAGCTAGGATAATCCCACCTAGGATGTGCAAATGATACTCCAGCTCGTGGCAAAACCTAGTACACACTTGGCATACATACGTATATACATGCATACGTACATACATACTTGAACGAGTATAGGCACAGGAACAGAGCAGCAAAGGATGCAAAGGATGGGCTGCGTAAAGGAGCAGCGTTTTGGCGTCTACCAATTCTTGACTTTTTACATTGATACCCTGGCGATTCTCATTCGGGCAAGGCACGGACGGCGGCAAAAGGCGACTGGATTTTCGCGAACCAATTGTTTATGAACGATGGTTAATGAATGATAATGTGGGTGACTGGCCTCGATTCTTTATATGACTTGGCTCGCAATTATTATCGGATGATATGACGTTCGGAGGAAATCGAAATTTTTCGGACCCAATTTCGAGTTCATTGGTGATCTTCGTCGGCCCGACAGTCTGAGCACGATGGCACGATGCACGATGCAGACAGGCTAGCACATGGGCATATTCCTATTTACCCGCGTGGGCGTTCACGAGCGCATCAATGTCTTTCCTTGTTGAGTCATGTTCGATGCAAAGCAAGCAAATGGGATGCTGTGGTTTTGCATCTACACTGCGCTTTGTTGGATTTTTTTGGGAGTTTCTTTTCGTCGCGATTCATCATGAGACCAAGTAACGCTTAACGACTATCAACGTCTTGGTGTGCCATTTTTTCTTCATCTCGGTTGAGGGTTTTTTGCCGTGAGGCTTACGCGCACCGGCGTGATACCACGAAGACGCACAAGGGGAGGAGGGGTGTGGTGGCAACCGTCGACTGATGCCGATTGGCAAGGCAAGCATTTGGACGACGGCAGAGCAGGAATTTGTGCAATGGTACCGGTATGGGCTACCCGAATGGGGAGTCGTACTTGGATGGATTCATGACATGGTGATGCGAGTTCACGTTATGGGATCGGGTGTTTTAAAGAGTTCTTCAGGAGTGTCGTGTCTGGTGTCCGGGCGTCGAAATCAGGACGGCCATGAAAGGTGCCAAGGCCACGACCAAGGCAAAAAAATCTTTGTGACAAAACTGTAATGGTGAAGATTGGGGGAGGGGACTCAGGAGTGCAGGAAAGAATTGGATAGGATTTTGATGGTGAGCACTGGACGTTGGTGCCACAATTTTGATCTTGTCGATCCATGGCTGGCATGGGACCGGACGCAGTGCGCACTATGTACAGCATTGACTGACGCTGGACGGTGAGGCCCCTTTTGACTTGTTCCGTTGCATTCGTTGCATTCGGGATTTGGGCTTGGGAATGAGGGCAGATTCAATGCAAAGCTGAATATCCCCGATGACGAAGCGAGACGAGACGGGGCCGGGCCACTTGTGGTCGCAGAGTCGGCTCCGTACTCCATGAGTCCATGTATGTATACAACGTTACACCGTAGATTATATCCATGCATGAGGGCGAACCGAGCCGAGTACATTACGGATCACACGCCGTAGCCTCTTGTTTTGACCACGGACAGGCAGGCAGCATGGAGAGCAAAAGGAAAGAAGACAAGTGGGGGGGGGGGGGGAGGTTCCGCATAGAGTTTAAACGTTATTTACAGGTTTTTTTTTTTTTTTTCATGATACAATAAATCTCGTCTTTCATTCTCGGGGACTTTGTTCCGCGGTCATCCATCCCTGACATTGCAAAATCTGTGACGTGCCGGGTCACTCCGATGCTTGTACACGGCACCTATTCATAAAAAAAATAAAAAAAATAAAACCCCGTAAAAACACGTGCAGATTTCCTATTCCCGGTCGGGTGAACTTACATAGTACTCCGTGTGCAGGCATCATACTGGTTTAGCAGTACTGACTCATGTTGTCACAGGCATCAACATTTGGCAACGTGCCGATGCGCTCGTTCCCTCACACAAGTAAGAAGCTCTTTCCGTACAACGTCGACAGAGGTTCGCCATGTACGGGACAGAAGAAACCCCATTCGGATTATACCACTGCCAAGCTTCATTGCTCCCGTCGCTGCAACACGGGGCAGTAGTAAGCCTTTGTATTAGAACGTATTTCAATGCACACACAATAACAAGTCAACCCAAGAACGCACAATAACCATCCAACCAGCAAAATCTTGCGCCCGTGTATCATGATGTAGCAGTGGGCCACGCCAGACCGACTGCCATTGTTGAAGCAAAACAAGACACAGCAACAACAAAAAACGCCCTATAACCCCATTTCTTCCCGCCGCTGAGCATACATGGTCAATAGCTGTCCCGGTGCGCACTCGCATGTATGCTCCTAAGTTGACGTGGTGGTTGCCGCAGATTCGTCCTTTGGCTGTGGTGGTTCCAGGCCAGCGTTTTGCGCCACTCGTTTCCACGTCTCCAATTCCCTGTACAGTCGCTCGCATTCCTGCTTCAACTTGTCATTGGAGGCGCTGAGCTCCGTGATGGCTTGCTCCGTAAGCAACTTTTCCAAAGTCCACTTTTCAATGTTTTGTTGCTCATTCTCCTTGAGCTGCGAGATGAAACTGACGGCCCGCTGCAGAATCGATCCCTTGTTCTTTTCACATCCTGGGACAATCTTTGCCAGCTCGTTGATCCCTTCGTTGATTGTTTCACGACGCCTTCGTTCAACTGCTGCATGTATCAGCCAACTGCGCACGCGGCTTCTGTTTCGGGGCAGACTAAATCATCGTGGCACTCACCTTCCTTGTGGTTGTCCTTTCGCATCTTGTGCCACTCTTCGGAGCCTACGGTGGGCTTGGAACTAGGTGTAGCTGATGAGGTAGAGTAGCGATGACCAGGAGTTTGGACACCGTTCGCTTGCTGGCCAATTGTTGTTGGATCCATCATTTCGGGCTGAGGAACCTCGGGATTGAATGTCGGGTCATCATCATGGTGGTGCTCGCCGTCTGAAGCAGTCTGTGCTGCTGCGAATTGCTCTTCCGTCGATGGAGGGACGTGAAGGGTCGGATACATGCCCAGCGCAGCTTGCGCAGTGCTTGTAGCATTTGATGGATCCGAAGCGTCGGCGTGGTCCGGTGCCGCAGCTTGTTGCAGCGCGTTGAAGTCGGCCACGCTGACGCCATGAGCGGCAGCGGCGGCGACAGCGGCGGCGGCGGCGGCGGCGTGCGTTGCCTCGATGGCATTTTCAATAAAGGCGGCTGTGTCTGCTGTCATGGCTGCTGGGGGGGCGCCACGCTTGGGACGTGGTGTGCCTGGACTGTCCGGTTCTCGCTTTCTCTTCTGTCCGGGTGAGCCGGTGAGACCGGACAAGTCAGGGTGCTCAGACACGAGTGTGTCCGACATGTTGATTGGAAAGGGGAGGAGGATTCAAGAGAGACCAATGCCGATATTCTTCGAGCGGAGGACCGGATGGCCGGAGGGATGTAGCGACCAATGTGACTCGTGGCCTCACCACTGTGAGCAGGTGCGTTAGATGATGTTCAAATTGAAAACGGTATGCACAAGCCAAAGGCGGCGATAGGAAGGGACCGAAACGAGGGCAAAGTCGGTATCTGTATGTCTGTACTTGTTGGCAGCAGACGCGACAATTCGGTACACAGCCCTTCCATTCATACAAATGGCCAGGTGAATGAAACAGTGTTGGACGGACCTAAAGTGCACGATTTGGCCACACAGACACAGCTCGGCAATAAAGCACTAAAGCACTTGCTTCTTCACCGACCGAGAACAAGGTTCGCAGGGCCGACGCAGCCGCCCCCGAGATTGGTCGATTGATATAACGCTTTCGAGACCAGGACGGGCGGTGGGCGGTGCGCTCAATCTCATGCAAACTCGCGGGTGCATTGCGGGGAGTGAACAGGCCAAGGTGGTTCATGAAATCATCTCCTCGCGGTTACGTCGCGACCTCTGGCGATGCCTCGCGGGCGACGGTGAACGGCAAACCATCATGTGGAACGTCCATCAAAAGTTGGCTGTGGACCGCGTCTCCGTGTGCATGCCTCATGAAGCGTTGTGAAGTCGTCACTGGACGGCTCATTATGAGACAGGAACGATGAGCCTGCGAGCCTGCTTGCTTGCGACACACAAGCCAAATCTTGGGCATCGTGAGCAGATTTTCACTCATCGCGCCGATGGCTGAGAAAAAGGAGAAAAAGCAGGACCAAAGCGACGCCGAAATCCATCAAGGCATCGTCGCATTCATCAAAACGACATTGTGAACAAGGAGAGCAGTCGCCTACGGCGGACATACCTCGCAGATCATGTGCTCTGGAGACTCCCAGATCACGGGTTTTCGATTCACGTGTTTTGCGTGATCAATCTCGTGATATCGCGCCGGGCGGGCGTCGAATAAAAGTCACCGCAAGACCCGCAGCTTGGACAAGGGCACAACGGAAACGTGCAGAAGGCTGGAGCAACGAAGAATTAAAAAAAAAAAAAAGAGAGAGAGAAAGAGAGAGGGCCAGGAAGTAATGGGATCGTGATAGTACTCTTCAGGGAAGCTCCAACACGAGATTCTTATGCTTACAAGGGGCGAATCTCGGAGTAGGACCAAGTTGCGTACGTCGCGCCAAAACGGACGAGGCACCGGCCTGGTCTGGTCTGGTCTGGTCTGGTCTGGTCTGGTCTGGTGTTCTGGGGGGGGGGGGGACTTCGGGTCACGCGGCGGGCGACGAGGACGACTTAGTCGAACACGTGCAGGCGGGCGATGCTGAGGTGATAAATAATAGGAGGGGTGGGGGGAGGCATTGAAGCCTCCCACCTCTGTTTGTCGAAGGCGGAGTCTGCCTGAGGCCATAATCCATCTGGCCCAATCACAGCCGTTGGCTTGACACACTGGAATCTCGGCTTGCAGCTGCTGGCGCCCCTTCCAAGCTCCCTGCACATTCCGCAAGGAGAGCAAGGAGAGAGCATGCGAGACGGGAGACGAGAGGGAGCAATCACCAGACCCCAGTTACCCCAGTTACCCCACCCATAAGAGCTCGAAACAACAGCGACTCGAAATATGCTAATAATAACTTTGCACGAGGAGAGTGAAATCACACGATATTCTACAGGGCAAACCAAGTCGACAATTGATTGATCCCAGACTTCCCCGGTTGTAACTTGTGTGTAGGGGCGGGTGCTGTTATCGATAGGGCCCCCGGTCGGAGTGGGGCAACAATCCCCACCCGACGACGACTTCTGCGACCACGGACCCGTGGAGCTTGACCTCATGGCCAGACCTGCAATCAAACACACAACGAACCTAACCTCTCTGTCCCTAGAAATACACTACAAAGCCTGCCTCCTCCAGGGGTGTCCGCCATGGCCGACCATGAACAGTCTACACTCAAGCACAGCGAACACCTGATACTAGTAAGAAGCTATCCCGCCAGAGCGCGATGCCATGTGCCATGTGGAACAAGTTTGAACATTCACCACGGCTAACATCTGGGCAACCCGGCGGTGCTCTAGGACCAACCTCTCCTACGTCTCCCACATGAGCTCCTCCGAAAAAACTTCCGCTCCGCCCATTTCACAATCGAGAAAGACACGTCTGCGCTCAAAACTTTGCTCAAGGACTCTGCCACGGCGGCCGTCTCCGGGCGAGCGTCCCAGCAAGAGGTTCTCCGCAACATCGACACCATGATCACCCGAATGAAGGGGGTGAAGAGAAAGCTCACGGCTTACGCAGACGAAGAGTCCCGCTTGCACCACCAGACAGCTGCCCGCATCGCACACCTGGACGAGCTATACACCATGCGCAGCGTAGATGATGTCAAGTACGAGTCCTGGAGCCGACGGCGTCTCGATCGACTAGTGACCGACCATCTCCTGCGGCATGGATTCAACCAAAGTGCCAGTGAGCTGGCAGAAGAAAAGGGCATGCAGGACCTAGTCGACGTAGAGACCTTTGTGAACACGAGCCGCATCAGGGAAGCCTTACTGGGGGGCAGCGTCGCCGAGGCACTCGCCTGGTGTACAGACAACAAGAAAGAGCTGCGAAAGATGGAGGTATGGACCTTATGAGCCTATTCACTCCATGGTAACACGCACAGCACAGTCAATCCACTAACCAAAGAACGACCACACGACAGAGCAAACTCGAATTCATGCTCCGCCTACAACAATACATTGAACTGATTCGAACGCAATCCGAAGAAAAGCTCATTGAAGCAATAGCCCACGCCAAGAAATACCTCCTACCGTACTGGACAACGTACCCGAAAGAAGTCCAACAGGCCTGTGGTCTCTTGGCGTTTCCTCCCGGCGGAGCCGCCTCATCCGCCTACTCCAATCTGTACAAGTCCTCAAGATGGGCAGAGCTAGCCGATCTGTTCACCAGCGCGCACAACAACCTCCTCGCTCTGCCTGCCGTGCCTCTCCTCCACGTGGCTCTCTCATCGGGACTATCAGCCCTCAAGACCCCCGCCTGCCACTCCTGTGCCGCTCACCACGGCCAAGGCACGTCGACCCTCGGCCACGGCGTGTGCCCCATCTGCTCTACCGAGCTCAACGAGCTGGCCAGTAACGTGCCGTACGCGCACCATACCAAGAGTCACGTAGAGCACGATTTGATTCTCCTTCCCAACGGAAGGGTATACGGCTCCCGGAGACTGCAAGACCAGGCCAAAAAGGCAGGCTTGCCGTCAACATTGGTCAAGGACCTTCAGACCGGGGAGGTGTTCCCTGTTGAAGGCTTGAAAAAGGTATACATCACGTAGAGGGCTTGCTGGGGCAGGCAGACCCAACCTCCGAGGATGGAAAGATCATGTTACCAATAACCGTCTAGTTGGTGGGTCAAGCAGCAGAATCCATTGTATTTACCCAGCGATTTTATTGTATCTCGGCGTTCAGGACAGGGTGTCACAGCACGGCACAGCGCGAATGGCACAACAATGACGTACCAATAACTACGTAGCCTTTTCAAAAATTCAGAATACTACGTGGGAGTTAAAAAAAAAAGGTGTGTTCAAGGGAAACCCCACCGGCATTGAACTCTTTCAGCCCGGCACACAAGATGCCGTACAACACGATGCTTCAGGAGGAAGGGGAAGACGAAATGCCTCTGCGGAACAACCCCCCTTCCAGTCCCGTCACGGCTTCCCGACGTAACAAAAAGTACTCTCATTTTTTATTTTCCAACCTGACGATATGTATCGACTTAGCTACATTAGTCGGTTCCCATGCCGTGCCGTGTGCCCTCCGCCCCAAACTCCCAGGACCATGAAACTAGGATGCTGGCGCTGCCCACGCATTGTCTGACTTTGCCCTCGCGTCGCGTCTGACTTGGTGATTCGGACGAGAATGTGGCGAAAGGAGTTGAGAAGAAAATTGCAGGAAACAATATGATATGCATGGTCAAGCCAGACTCATCCAGCCGTGATAACCACGGACCATGCATAAACGAGGCACAGGATCCAGTTGACATTCTCGCCAAAGAGAGCAGCAGCCCCCGAGACGCACAGACACCCCAAGGAAGCATTCATTACCTGACTGACCTGACCCCCTCCATGAATCAAAAATGCACGCGAACCAAAATCGACGAGAGTCACCATGTGAAACGGCAGAGTATGGAGGCGGTTCGATCTTCGTTTGACGCAGAGGACATGTGACGTTGCGTCCCTTGTTTCAAAGTGTAGCGTTCAAGGCATAGGAGGTAATTGGCAGCCGTTTGCAGATCCCTACCTGCTGTTGCCGGCAAAGGCAAAACTTCCAAAGACACCACCACCTCCGCCGGGCGTCATGGGCCCCATCTGCGCCATATTGTTGTTGGCATTGTGGTTCTGCGCGGCAGCAGGACTGCTGACAAGGCCGGCAGGTACCGTGTGGGGAGTGCTCGGAGTGCCGCCGTTCATGCCGTGATCGTTTCCTCCTCCTTGACCCATCATGGCCATGGGTCCCAATGGACCTTCTGGGACACCGAGCCCCCATACCCTGCCGACATGGGCTTCTGGAATATCGCCAGTGAAGATCTTGTCGCGCATTTGGAAAAACACCTTCCCAGTAAGCAGGGAGTCTGACCCGGCCTGGTGCGCGGCACCGATTCGTTTGATCTTGAGGGTTTCGGCAATGTTTTCGAGGCCTGACTTGTGCTCGAACTTGTTGAGAATTTCCGTGCTGCTGGGGTCGCTTGGGGTGAGATATCCTTGGCCGTGTAACTTGATGGCAAACTTCATCAGGTGCTTGACGTCATAGGTTGTGGGGAAGTATAGCTTCATTTTGTGGTCAAAGTCGACTTCGTCGTTGGGTAACGGCGTGCAGATGAGAAGCTTGGTAAGGTAGCCAAAGTCGTAGCCTCCGTGGAAGGAGATCCATTTGACACTATCGAAGCAGACTAGGCCCGAGGGGATTAGCAAGGACGCAAACTCGTGGGGGTCAATTCCATCGCGCTCGAGGAGGTTGAAGTCAATGCCAGCCTGTTGTAGAGATTCAATTGACTTCTCGTTGTACATGTCTTCTTTGAGTGAGAATCTGAAGTTGAACTGCCATGAGTAAGGGAATGGTCCTTGGCTTGCCGTTCTTCTGTCAGCAGGTCCCAGGCCGAGATCAGGTCCTGGTCTTGCCGGTGGTGTCTCGCCATCCTCATTGAACAGCGTCAAGCCGATCTGTATGACCTTGAGCATATCCACGTTGGTCCTTAAACATTGATAATGGTAATCGCTTTTGCCTCGAAATCCACCCATCGGCCTTGCTACAACACCGGGAAATTCCGTGTCCTGTCGCCCCGTCATGTTAGCATTGACTTCAGCATTCTTTGCAAAGTGCGCTGGTGGAGATGCCGCCCGCACAAGGAAGGCCAAGAACTGGCAGGCGCAAAGAAGAGTTTACCATAGCAATATACGGATATTTATCCACCAAGTCTCTCAGCACAGCCATCTCCTCATGCAAATTACTTTTCCACACTTCTCGTATTCTCCCCTTGTTAGGCTGGGGCCGCATGGTTGGGTGCTCCATCAACATGCCATGCTGCACTTGTCCAGCATGTTGAGGCTGCTGCAAGCCTGCCGGACCATGGGCAAACCCCAGTCTGGCACTTTGACTACCAAATCCTGTGTCTGAAAATCCTGCACCATTGAGGCCGCCATTGAGGCCGCCGCCAAAGGCATTGCCATTGGCACCAGCAATAAATGGACTGATCTGGCCATTGGCGTTGAGATATTGGTTGCCGCCCATGGGACCACCCTGGGGCTGGCCATGGGAAGGAAATCCAGGCTGGTGAAAGGGTCCACCGACGCCTGGTCCGGCGCCGAAGCCCCTGATCTGCGGCGGCATGGGGTGGTTCTTATGCGTCGAGACGCTGTAATTGGGTTGGTAGGACGTCACAAGCTGCCCAACTTGCGACTGTTGCGGTTGGGGCGGCCGTTGCGGTAAGTGAGCACCAGAAGAGGGATGCCGTTGGTGCTGTTGTTGAGATTGTTGATGCTGTTGGTTTTGTTGGTTTTGTTGAGATTGTCGATGTTGCCGGTTTTGTAGGGTTTGCAGGTTCGGTCGGTACTGTTGGGGCGGTTGGTTCGGTTGGTAATAGTGTATTACCGGCTGCGCCCGACGTGGACGACGATTTGAAGGACGCTATCTCTAATGCGTCGATGAAGAAGGATTGGAGTTGTTGTGCCGCGGATGATTGTTCATTGAGAATAGCTCAAGGGAGGTGATCGCTAGCGAGGGTGGGAAAGCGGCGAGCCGAAATGACTTGTTGCTTGTATGCAAGGATGCACAGCGGTCTCGGAGAAGCGTAGACGTCTAATCGGCCGAAACCACAGGACTCGCGACACTGGCCGACCAGATGGGATCCTGAGACCACCTGCTTTGCGGCAAACTTAGTTGTATGGCAGCCAAGTGGCAAGACTGTCGACAGAAAAGATGCGGTAGCCACGCGGGGGCGTACTTATCGCGAGCGAGCGAGCGGTCGTCGGTCGGGGCTAATCGATGTTTGGATTCGCTGTCGTAGGTGATGATGATGATGATGATGATGACGATGACGATGATTATGGTGATGATGAAAGCAACTGTCGTAGAATCTGCAGTGCGTAACAGACAGAGTGAGGCGGCGTCGAGATCACAAAGCTTTCGACCGAAAAAAGAGGGCAGGTTGCTGGTGATGGAGGCTGCGGCAAGTGCCTGCTACCTTAGGTATTAACCTTTGGTGGTTAGAGGCGAGCGATAACCAACAAAAGTGGGGCGTGGCACGATTAATACTAGCTAGTCCGAGTCCGGTCTAACACCATTTCCAAGATGGCTTGGCCCGTGCGCCTTATTGAGCTCGTGTTAAGGAATCGTGGGAAAGGTTAATCTATTCCACTAGTCTACGCCCTAGGTGGCGTTATGTATTGTGTAATTACGCACGTGACATATGACATAACCTATGACAGGTGCCGCTAATAAAAAGACAATGCCCCTATTGTCCTATTAACCCATTAAGCAAATATCTTATTATCCTAAGTAAGTATATCTATCCTATGTTTTATTTAATTATTTAGTCTACCTTAAAATATAGCTTTTATTAGGTCTCTTTCTTAGTATCTAAGATATCCTATAGCTTTACTAGGGGATAATAATTCCTAGTTATATACTATATAATTAATACTAAGTTTTTATTAATAGTTTTAAGTCTTTATAACTAAAATATTATATATCTTAGCTATATATTAATTATATTTATATTAGTATTTATAATACTATTATATCCTAATTAAGCTACTATTACTATATTACCTTTTACTACCTTTACTACTATTATTATATTATTCTTTACTACCTTTACTAAATTCTTAATATCTAGATTATCTTCCTAAGTTAGCTTTTCTTTATCTAATTATTATCTCTTTACTAGTAGTCCTAGGTTTAGTAATAGAAACCTTTCCTTTTACTATAGAATTATTACTAGCTACTACTTAGTTAGTAACTAGTTTAGTCCTAATAAGTTATTAGTTATTAGAGCTATTAATAGCTATTTCCTAAATAGTAATTAGTTTAGCTCTAGTAAGTTAGCTATTAGAGTAAATATTATTACTAGTTAACTTATAGGTAGTAATTACTTTACCTTTAGTAGTTTATTAATTAAAGTAAATACTATTAATAGTTAATCCCTAAATAGTAATTATTTTAGTTCTAGTAGTTTGCTAACTAGAGTAAATACTATAATATTTATTATTTTTACTAATAGGGTTACTACTAGTTAATATAGGATAGACTTTCTTAGCTTATCTTTTTTTAGAGTAACCCTTTTCTTAATTTCTTCCTATTAGATTTTAATATAAGCCTTTTTAGGTAATTAATCTAATATATTAGTATAGCTAATAGACTTAATAGTATATACCTAATTCCCCTTATAGGCTAGTTTTCCCTAGATTAACCTAGTAAGTGCTAGTATTATAAGTGTTCTCCCTAGTATAATATAAGAATTACTTAGTTTCTTTATTAACCTATAGTTTAATAGTTAAGATATAGATTTTATAAATCCTAAAAACTCTTTAAGGAATATCTTATTATATAATTATATCTTTACTGTAAGTATTATAAATTTCTAGTATTTAGTGCTAAAGTTATATACTACTAAGTATATATTAGTATTAGTAAATACTTCTTATACCTTAGTAATCTATTCTAAAGCCTCTATACCCTCTATTATATTCTCTAGTAATTATACTTTAATTATATATATATCTTTATCTATCTAATTAAATAATTATACCTATTTTAAGTGTATATTATAATAATACTAAAGTGTGCTATTTTAAATATATATTATAATAATACCTAAAGTATATAGAATTTAAAAGTATACCCTTAACTCTAAAATCTAGGAAATATAGGTATTCTTATACCTAGCTAGCTATAATAGCTATTATTACTATAAATTACTATATATAGTCTAGCTCTTAACTACCTATAATCTATTTACTAGTTTAGTAACTATTACTAGTAGTAACTACTAGTTATATACTAGAGTTAAATTCTTAAATTTAACTAAATATTTTATAATTCCTTCCCTTTTATTCTAAGTAAGAATTACCTTAACTTTATAGTTTACTAATTAAATTAGTATTATTAGTCTAAACTATCTATTAAATATATCTTAATAGAATTACTCTAGGTAGTTAACTAAGATAACTAGATAAATTTACTAATTATCTAGTATAAAAACTTACTTATATATTTCTAATTATAATATATCTTTATCTAGATTACTACTAATATAATTATATTATATACTTATAGTTATTCTAATAGTTTATCTAGTATCTTTAGTTCCTTTAGGTATAGTAGTAATATAATATTATTAAGGGAGAATCCTAT